>SZWC01001829.1:127808-176079 GCA_023375785.1 Penium margaritaceum | reverse complement strand
ACACACATACACACACACACATGCACACGCACACACACACATACACACACACACACACTCACACACACACACACACACACACACATACACACACACCCACACCCACACACATACACGTTTGCACACATGCATGCACACACACACACACACACACATACACACACATACACACACACACACACACACATACACACAATGCATCTCGGACAAAGTGACGGTTCTCACCTTCAAGATGTGTGTAAAAGTCTGGGCTGAAGGCAGGAGAGCAGGTGTGTTTTGCAGCGTCCTTGTGACCAAAGTGGAAATGGTCACAGAGAAGTCTTGTCCCAGTGAGGAGTTCTGAATCCCTTCCCATGATGTATGCAAACAGCTTATAGGCATTGTTGTAAAACACGTACTTCGGCCTCTTGCTCACTAGGAATCTGGTGAGGAGAGTTGTGAAGATGTCATTTGGCGACTCACCAAAGAAAATGACATGGAACCCGTAGATAATCAGGTGAGGACACACCAGGGTGAAGATACTTGTGGTTGTCTTCTTCGCCTTGCCAACACCCTCCTTTGCATCACACTTGGTGTCATCTTTGCTGTTGATGCTGCGGCCATCTTTCTGCTCAAGGTCCTTGTACAAAGGTCTCTGGTTCAATGAGTGCCAGAATGGGTAGCACAGGATTGACGAATGTGGTGAAGGGCCAGGTACAACAGTTCGCTGGGTAACCTGCAGACATCAACCAATGTCCGAGAATCATATGAGTGAGCGAACATGTGAAAATACCCACAAAGAATGTGAAGAGAGCAAAAGGAACGTACTCTAAAAACGTGTTCATGATCTTGTACAAGTATGCGCAGAATATCCTCAAGCGATGATGGAAGCATTCCTCTTGCACTCGTCCAATCAATGTTTGTCAGAGATGAGGCGTATGCAGCCATGACCACCCCCATGTGGGCGTCCAACACCAGTGCAACAATCAGCATCACATGCCGCAAGATTCTCCACCCCTCAACCGTCATCTCATCCACATTGTAAAGAAGTTTTGTCAATGGTGAAACTCCCTTCTCATCAAGGAGACACTGTTCTGATGTGTGGGCTCCAAAAGTAAAGATGAAGTAAGAGTAATCCTTTTCCACGGTGAAAACCCGCGACAACACAATCCGCGAAAAGGAATAAAATAATGACTCAATAATGCAAGTCAATCTGTGTGCGTGTGTGTGTAAAAGCATGGCTGGCTGGGTGGCTGACTAGGTTTCTGGCTGGGTGGCTGGCTGGGTGGCTGGCGTGGTGGCTGTCTGGATGGTTGGGTGGCTGGTTGGGTGGCTGAATGGCTGGCTCATTGGCTGGCTGGCTGGCTGGCTGGTTGGCTGGCTGGCTGGCTGGCTGGTTGGCTGGCTGGCTTGGTGGCTGGCTAAGTGGGTGAAAACAAGGTGGCAGGTTGGTTGGCTTGCCTGGTGGCTGGCTGTGCATGCGTGCGTGAGTGCGCGCATGCGTGCGTGTGTGCGTTTGTGCATACGTGCGTGTGTGTGTGCATGCGAGAACGAAAAAGACAGATAACTTACGCCGCCTTCTCTGTGGTAGATCTTCCTTTCATTCACCGGTTTGTCCATATCACTTGCCCCACATCCATGCAGCTTCTCCATGAGGCTGTCCATGTCAGATTGAAAGAAGAAATCACGTTGGCGCTGTCTCATGGCAAGTCGCGCGAGAAGAATGCACGCATGATGATCAGGGACAAGATGCTTTGGGGCGGAATTTCGAGGAACTCCATGCAACACCAACGGTTGAGTGTGCAGAAGAATGTGATGTGTACAAGGGTCGCCTTGTTTATGAAATCGTTCAGGTTGATTTTCTGCCACAGCTGCATTTGGAAAACAATAAGTTCATTAGACTTTAACACGACTTCAGAACCTAAGCAGCACGCAATATTAGGACATGAGACAGGAGAGGATGAGCAATTGCTTGACTGAAACTACCTGATGCCAAGTGTGCCCACGTGGACATGTCGCAGAGACTGGCTCAGGAGCTTTCAACACAAAGTCGTCTGAAAAGGCTAGAGCCGCCTGCTACATGATTTCTTGTTCAGTTGTCACACGAGATGGGTGCAAGCTCGTATGCACGTCGATCAACTGCCAAGACTTCACTTTTGGCCATCAAAGCACTTTCCACTTCTTCCCCACGTGCTCCACCGATTCACAAAGCGGCCTTCCTTCATCGCAATCACATGACACAAACACCTCAACATCCGGGCCTTGCACCACCACTCTTGCTTTACCATCTCAGTCACTGTTTGGTGCATACCAAGTCGTAGATTCTGGAACAAAGGGTCTCAACATGTCAAGGTGTTTCTCACAGCGTCCTCGACCAGAGTCACAAGAGCATCGGAATCCACCACCGTTGTCACCTTCTGTGAGGACCCAGCCAAGCATCCGTGCACCTTTCTGAGGTGAAGAACTGTCCAGGATGGAAAAACACGGTTCCATTGGACAGTTCTGCACCTTGGGAGAGAGTTAGACGCACTACTGGACTTGCCTCCAAAGCAAGAGAAGTCAAAGGTGGCTCTAAATGTTTTTCCCCCCACTCCATGTGCACACACGTTCCATGTTGTCGAGCATATGTGCAAGTACACCCAACACCACCAGACACCTTCTGCCACACATGTACAGGTGTTCCAAACTGCGCTGGGGGACTTCGGACAGGAGGGGAAGGCATCAAGAACTCTTTGTTTTTGTGGTCAAAGTCCGGAAGCAGAGCGGTGTGCTGTTCAATTCTCTTTACGAAGTCAACGGCATATCTCTCACGAAGTTCGGCTTCTAATATAGCCAAGTGGCCCTCTTCTATTGGAGACTCCAATGGTGCAAACTTCGGCGGGCACTTGTGAAGCACACGTGGATGAACTTCTTCGAATATGTAGAGAGGCATTTTTCTGAATAGCCTTACTCTTGGGGAGGGTCTCGGCTGCAAGGGAGTAAACAAATTCCTACCCAAGAAATAACAAAGTAAAGGCGCCGATGTACACGAAACACTTGCATGCACGCGGGAGGGAATATAGTTTAATCATTTATGTGCCTTTGAAAATGTAGTGAATGGAAGCCACCCAGCCAGCGAACCATCCAGCAAGCCACCAAGCCACACAGCCAGCCAGCCAGCCAGCCAGCTATCCAGCCAGCCAGCCAGCCAGCCACCTAACCAACCAGCCAGCCATCCAGCAAGCCACCGAGCCACACAACCAACAACAGTACAAGCCATTTAACCAGACAACCAGCCTTCAATCACCCAGCCAGCCACCCTTCAAGCCACCCAGTGACCCATCGAGCCTACCAACAAGCCAGCCCACTAACCAGCCAGCCAACCAGCCAGCCAGCCTTTCAGCCAGCCAGCTGTTGAAGAATTGCCCCTCCGCATGCCCAAGCGCGGTGCCGGGAAGCGTCGACGAGCCACCGGAAACTAAAAACTCCACTCCGGCGGATCTGGCAACTCAAGGATTGCTCGGATCCTAAAATGGAAGAATTCCCCTGATAGTTGACGACTCGCTAAATCCGGTGGAAGTTGTTCTGCCAGAATCGGACAAGTATCGAGGGAGATATGGCATTCCAAAGTTGGAGTGTGCGCAGCGGCTCTGGGAGCTGGCTGCGCCTCAAAATCTGGTGGATAATGAACCGGATTGAGTAACAAAAATACCATCTGGAGAAATTGCTCCGGAAGGCCTGCCGAGGTGTCCGGTGGATAGTCCACCTGATGAGGTGGATCATCCATCGGATCCAAAAGTGCAGGTTGATACTGAGGGACTTAGCCAAAATCATGGCTCAACGTCCGAAACTCAGTAGTACGTTTTGTTACAAAAGAACTTCGTAAAAAATCTGACTGCAGGTTCGTGGACAGGTTTCGAACCTCGTCAGACCCCATCACCAAACTCGACCCAAAAGTGGGTAGGGTGCATAGAAACAGTGCAAGAGACCTCTACACCACGTGCAAAGGGAACTGCACCTTGGGAAAGGCGATTCGCACGTGAAAGAAGGCGCCAGGGCGTGTGCGGTCCATGGAGGCGTTAGGCGTTTCTATGGTGAGTGAGACTTGCGCTTTGGCAAGCGTAACTTGGGCTACGCTTAGCTGAGTCGCGCACGGTTTCGTGCGTTGGAAAGCTCATGACTATCCCTATAAATATTGTGTCATGTCTGTGTTCAAAACCTAATGCAAAATGCCGTTATTCCCTTCGCAAACTGACTGTCTGTAAATTCCTGCTCACATCGAGTGAGGCGACCAAAAAGCTCACGCTCAGTCTCAGATTCGCCCAAAACACTAGACGTGAACCACTAGAGATGATCAGACAAGTGTCAGGACCGCACCAGGCAGATTCCTCCTTGAAAAAGGCTTATGGGCCCACCAGGCTGATAGCCTCCATCGTTCACGTCTTCCGCAGCGCACGTGATCGTCATCTTGGACGTCCCCGTGAATTTCTGAGAACTCGTCGGAATAGCAGCTGCGCACATGGCGCAGAAGTAGACGCAGCCCATCCAGACGTATGCTGGCGGCCCAGGCTTTGGGCTATGGAGGTGGCATTTTGAGTTCTACCTAGTGCATAAGGGGCTGTTTGAGGTCATGATGGGAACGGAAGTCCTCGACCAAGCAATGGTGACGGAAGCGCACAAGGGGGCCTTCGTGAAGAAGAACACGGATGCACTCATGCTGCTGATGTCTGGGACGGCCGAGTCGTAGTGGGGCTACTTCCAGGGCTGCAAGCTGGCAGCCGAAGCTTGGCAAAAACTCTGCTCCATCCATCAATCCAAGTCGCTCGCGAACAAAATCTTCGCAATGAAGCGACTCCTTATGGTGAGAATCGAGGGAGATTATGTCATCTCCGCCATGCAGCAGATCGAGTCATTCGCCTCGCAATGCAATGATGTGGGATGGAAGGTCGATACACAGCTGCAGGCGATGGCCTCCCTCATGGCCCTACCTGACAGTTGGGGCCCTTTCATCACCGTCCTCGAAGGATGGACGGAGGACAAGCTTACCTATGGCGCGGTCACAGAGTACATTTGCAAGGAGGCACAGCGCAGGAGCTACAGGGAGTCCTCATCTTCCTCATTGGCCCTCGTCACCAAAACACGTGGTGGCGGAGGTGGGGGAAAAGGAAGCGGCGGAAAGGGTGGCGGAAATAAGGGCGCCAAGAAAGGTGCGTGTCGCAACTGCAGCCAGGAGGGCCATTGGGCCCGTGACTGCCCGGAGGAGGCAAAGACCGGCGGCAAAAACAAGAAGGGCAGGTCGCTCCTCAACGGCAACAAGAACCACTTCCTGAAGAAGGCCAACAGGCAATGCCTGGATTCCAGGACTGAGGAGCACACCGAAGTTAAGAAGGTGGGATTCATCACGTACGAGAAGTCCTCCAAGTCGATGGTGGTCGCAAAGGACAAAGTCGAGCCGGCGGCCCGCCAAGGCGACGTGGAGGTGGAATTCGTGGTGGGCGGTAAGAAGGAGCTGTGCACAATCCGTGATGTGCAGCACATCCGCGGCCTGGCTGACATCCTGAGTGTTAGCTGCTTGATGGACAAGGGATATGAGGTGCTCTTCCATAGGAAAGGCGCAGTGGTGCGCATCGACGGCGACGGCGAGGTCGTGTTGGAGGCGAAGCGCGAGGGCGGTATCTACATCATGGAGACGAAGGTGATCCTCGCGGCATTGGACACAGCAGACTTGCAGGAGCATGTCCTCAACATGGCCAAAGGAGGAAGCGCTGATCTGGAGCTCTGGCACCGACGGTTGGGGTATTCGGCGCTCGCAACCGTTAAGGAGATGGCAAAGCGCGACATGGTGCGTGGCCTCGACATCGACAGTGCAGCAGACGCGGCAGCAGATAGAGCAGTGCACAAAAAGTGCGAGACTTGCATTTTGGGCAAGGCACGGCGCAAGCCGTTCAACGAGAATGAGGCTCGCGCAAAGGACCTGCTAGAGGTCATGCAAGGTGACGTGTGTAGACCGTTCAAAACACCGTCAAACGGCGGCTTGAGATACTTCTTCACCTTCATTGACGATTACATCAGGAAGCTCTACGTGTATTTCATGCAGCGGAAATGCGAGGTCCTGGACCGGCTTAAGGAGTACATTGCAACGGTGGAAAGGTAGAATGGCCAGAAGGTCAGAGTGCTACGCAGCGACAATGGCGGAGAGTACGTGGCCCACTGCGGCGCAGTAGTCTTGGCTGCGTCTCGTCGCTCTACTGCAATCCTTCTGACTCAGCGTGCTCTGGTGAATCATCGACCGGACGGCTCCCCGAGGATCCCTCCCGCTCTGGTGAACCATCAACCGGACAGGCGGCACGTCCGGAGTATTTTTCTCTGATACCCGACACGTACTCCACCGGGAGTTTCCGCTTCAGCACCTGCGGTGCCTCCTTCGACAGATCATTCCGCCGGATCTCCAGCCCAGCTGCATCATCGTCGGAGTCCTCTGAGTCAGCTGTAGCACCTTCTACACCGCCGCGCTCCGACATTGCATCATCGACCTCCGCGTCCACTGGCTCCTCCATATAGTCAAGGAGCTGGAACCACTCCCCTGTGTTGGATTGTTCCCAACGCTCATGTCATTGCTGCTGCTACTAAAGCTCTGCTGCTCCTCAAAGTCGACATCACGGCTGTAGATGATCTCTTGCGTTCGCGGGTCCCAAAGCCGGTATGATTTTTTTGCGCTCTCATAGCTGAGGAACAAGCACTACTGCGCCGCAGTGGGAGGCAGCAGAGAGCGAGAAAGCGTTTCGACACAGGCACCGGTCGATGGATCGGCATGAAGCGGTGCATGCTGGCTGCATGAATCGAACCGACGACCATGCAAGAGGCGCTTGCGCGATCCGAGGGGAAGCAGTGGGATGCCGCCATCAAGTCGGAGTTGGGGTCCATTGCTGAAAACGACACGTAGCAGCTAGTTAACAGGTCGAGAGACGCCAAGGTCATCAGCTCCAAGTGGGTCTTCAAGACCAAGTTTACAAAGGAAGGTGTGGTTGACAAGTACACGGCGCGGCTCATGGCCAAGGGGTACCCACAATGCAAGGGCAAGCACTATGATGAGGCTTTCACCCTTGTTGCCAAGTTCACAAGCATCCGGGCGATCCTTGCGGTGGCAGCTGCGAAGTACATGGAGCTCCACCAAATGGACGTCAAGACGGCCTTTCTCAACTGCATCATTGACAAAGAAATCTACATGGAGGTGCCGGAGGGGGTGGAGGCGCCGGAGGGCAAGGTGTGCAAGCCACGGAAGTCCTTGTACGAGCTAAAACAATCGCCCCGATACTGGTACCAATAGATGGACACCTTCATGGCACAACTTAGCTTCAAGCACTGTGAGGCGGATCACAGCGTGTACGTGCGGTGCAGCAAGAAGCTCCATCAGATCGTCGCAGTTTACGTGGATGATCTGATCTTGTGCTCCTCAGACCTGCCGAGCCTGCAGCAGCTGAAAGATTAGCTCAACATCAGGTTCCAGATGTCGGACATGGGGGAGCTGGAGTTCTACCTCGGGGTTAGCATTACGCGGAACTGGAGGGTGCACACGCTTGAGCTGGGGCAGTCCAAATACGTGGCCGAGGTGCTGAAGCGGTACGGCATGGAGGAATGCAAGCCAGTGTGTAGTTCAGTCTCCACAACCTGTGAACTAAGTGCGGCAATGGCGCCGCAAACAAAAGAAGAGCGGGAGGATATGGCAGGGGTGCCTTACCAATCGGCGGTGGGCGGCCTCAAGTACGCCATGGTTACGACTCGACTGGACTTGGTCTACGCGGTGGGCCAAGGGAGCAGGTGCGTGGCCGATCCATGGCCACTACACTTGGAGGCGGTCAAGCGCATCCTCCGCTACCTGCAGGCGACGCGGCACGCGCGCCTGAGGTTCAATGGCAAAGGGCGGGTGGACCCTTTGCGCCTTGTCTGCTACATAGATGCTGACTACGCTGGGGATGTGGACAAGCGGAAGTCCACATCCGGCTACGTGTTCTTCCTCGCTGGTACCATGGTCTCGTGGTGCAACAGGAAGCAGGACTTTGCCGCCACCTCCACAGTGGAAGCGGAGTACATCGCGCTGGCCGAGGCGGTCAAGGAGGCGGTATGGCTCCGCAGGTTGCTGGGGGAGCAAGGGATGCCGCAGCAGGAGCCAACGGTGGTGCAAGAGGACAACACCGGCTCCATCTCGATGACCAACAACCCGACGCAGCACAGGAGGACGAAGCACATTGACGTGCGTTACCACTACGCATGAGACATGGTCGAGAAGGGGCAGGTGGTGCTGCAGCACTACAGCACGCACAACATGCTTGCGGATTCCTTGACCAAAGCGCAACCCGCCGACCGACACGCTATGAGCATGGCCGGGCCTGGGATGATGAGCTATGATGGGCTCGAGGGCACAGTGGAAGATGAGTAAGAGTAAGTTGGATCTGCAGGTATGGCAGGTACAAGGGGGAGAATGTTGAAAAATTGCCCCTCTGCATGCCCAAGTGCGGCGTCGGGAAGCGCCGACAAGCCTCCAGAAAGTGCAAACTCCCCTCCGGCAGATCTGGCGACTCGAGGATTTCTCGGATCCTAAAATGGATTATTTCCCTTGATTTTTGACGAGTCGCTAAATCCGGAGTAAGATATGGTCTTCCAAAGTTGGGGTGTGCGCAACGACTCTGGGAGCCGGCTGCGACTCAAAATCTGGTGGAGAATCGACCGGATTGAGTAACAAAACTACCATCTGGAGAAATTGCTCCGGAAGGCCTGCCAAGGTGTCCGGTGGATAATCCACCTGTTCAGGTGGATCATCCACCGGATCAAGAAGTGCAGGTTGTTACTGAGGGACTTAGCCAAAACCATGGCTCGGCGTCCGAAACTCAGTAGTACATTTTG
Source organism: Penium margaritaceum (assembly GCA_023375785.1). Taxonomy (NCBI): domain Eukaryota; kingdom Viridiplantae; phylum Streptophyta; class Zygnematophyceae; order Desmidiales; family Peniaceae; genus Penium; species Penium margaritaceum. The sequence goes on along the minus strand of SZWC01001829.1, from coordinate 167,220 downwards.
TCACACAACGACTTGGTCAAAAATGTGACTGCAGGTCCATGGACAGGTTTCAAACCTCGTCACACCCCATCACCAAACTCGACCCAAAGGTGGGTAGGGTGCGTGGAAACAGTGCAGGAGACTGCTACACCACGTGCAAAAGGACCTGCACCTTGGGAAAGGCGCTTCGTACGTGAAAGAAGGTGCCATGGCGTGTGCGCGCCATGGAGGCATTAGGCGTTTTTGTGGTGGGTGAGACATGCGCTTCAGCAAGCGTAGCTTGGGCTACGCTTGGCCGGATTGCACGCGGTTTGGTGCATTGGAAAGCTCATGAGTAGCCCTCTAAATCATGTGATAATGCGTATGTTCAACAACTAGCTCAAAATGCTGTTATTCCCTTCGCAAACGGAATGTCTCTAAATTCCTGCTCACATATCATGAGGCGACCAGAAATCTCACACTTAGTCTCAGATTCACCCAAAACAGTAGACGTGAACCACTACGGACGATCAGACAAGCATAAGGACTGCACCACGCGGATTCCTCCTCGACACCAGCCAGCCAGCCAGCCAGTCAGCCAGCCAGCCAGCCAGCCTACCAGCCAGACAGCCAGCCAACCAGCCAGCCAACCAGCCAGCCAGCCCTTCAGCCAGCCAGAAAACCAGCCAGCCAGTCAGCCAGCCGGCCAGCCAGCCAGCCAGCCAGCCAATTAGCCAGCAAGCCAGCGAGCCCTCCAGTCAGCCAGCCAGCCCTTCAGCCAGCCAGAAAACCAGCCAGCCAGTCAGCCAGCCGGCCAGCCAGCCAGCCAGCCAGCCAATTAGCCAGCAAGCCAGCGAGCCCTCCAGTCAGCCAGCCAGCCCTTCAGCCAGCCAGAAAACCAGCCAGCCAGTCAGCCAGCCGGCCAGCCAGCCAGCCAGCCAGCCAATTAGCCAGCAAGCCAGCGAGCCCTCCAGTCAGCCAGCCAGCCCTTCAGCCAGCCAGAAAACCAGCCAGCCAGTCAGCCAGCCGGCCAGCCAGCCAGCCAGCCAGCCAATTAGCCAGCAAGCCAGCGAGCCCTCCAGTCAGCCAGCCAGCCCTTCAGCCAGCCAGAAAACCAGCCAGCCAGTCAGCCAGCCGGCCAGCCAGCCAGCCAGCCAGCCAATTAGCCAGCAAGCCAGCGAGCCCTCCAGTCAGCCAGCCAGCCCTTCAGCCAGCCAGAAAACCAGCCAGCCAGTCAGCCAGCCGGCCAGCCAGCCAGCCAGCCAGCCAATTAGCCAGCAAGCCAGCGAGCCCTCCAGTCAGCCAGCCAGCCCTTCAGCCAGCCAGAAAACCAGCCAGCCAGTCAGCCAGCCGGCCAGCCAGCCAGCCAGCCAGCCAATTAGCCAGCAAGCCAGCGAGCCCTCCAGTCAGCCAGCCAGCCCTTCAGCCAGCCAGAAAACCAGCCAGCCAGTCAGCCAGCCGGCCAGCCAGCCAGCCAGCCAGCCAATTAGCCAGCAAGCCAGCGAGCCCTCCAGTCAGCCAGCCAGCCCTTCAGCCAGCCAGAAAACCAGCCAGCCAGTCAGCCAGCCGGCCAGCCAGCCAGCCAGCCAGCCAATTAGCCAGCAAGCCAGCGAGCCCTCCAGTCAGCCAGCCAGCCCTTCAGCCAGCCAGAAAACCAGCCAGCCAGTCAGCCAGCCGGCCAGCCAGCCAGCCAGCCAGCCAATTAGCCAGCAAGCCAGCGAGCCCTCCAGTCAGCCAGCCAGCCCTTCAGCCAGCCAGAAAACCAGCCAGCCAGTCAGCCAGCCGGCCAGCCAGCCAGCCAGCCAGCCAAACAGTCAGCCCCTCGGCCAGCCAGCCAGCCAGTCAGCCAGCCAGCCTGCCAGTCAGCCAGGCAGCCAGCCAACCAGTCAGCCAGCCAGCCAGTCAGCCAGCCAGCCAGCCAGCCTACCAGGCAGCCAGCCAGCCAACCAGCTGATGGAAACTGGGGCAGCCCTCAGGGAGGTAATCAGGCTCACTAAGAGCCGCCTAGGCAGGACCAACTGTTTGTGAGAGGGAGTTGCAGGTTGCACGGACAGAAATTACGGAAGCAAATGTAGGTTTGCAGAGAATGTGAATGTCTGAATCAACTCTTGAGTGAGAAATTAAATAGTCACAGCTTTCTAACAAGCCCTTATATGCCTCATTTGGCCATGGAGCACTGAGACACACTCTGTCAAAGTCTACTCTCTAGCACACTCTCCTAGCCTAACGGGATGAGCGGCAGTCACCTTGTCACACAAGAGATTTATGTCTCACACCGCTTGGACGACCAACAATCATGGTCTGAACCTTCCTCCAAGTCTCTTGGAGGTCCTCCAGCCGCCTTTTCTCCTTGGAGGCCGCTCTGAGCCATCCTGGCCAATAATCCTGCCGCCTTTTGAGCTCAACGTTTTCAGGTCGTCACTTGAACCCGACCCATGATCTCCAAACTTTGGAAATCCATATCTCACTCAAACGGACTCCGAATGAAGTTCCGTAAAGTGCGTTGGAACCTGTGAAACATCCTCTATCAACTGTTATGCATATGTTTTTTATCAAGCAACCTATTTTTGTCACTTTTTGGCACTCTCATATCCATCATTTTCCCACTTGGCGAGAATAACAATCACACAAGTCCGCACTGTCCCTTCAGCTGCTGAAAGCGGTGCACTGCCAGCGGCTTGGTCAGAAATTCTGCCAGCATCATGCCTGAAGGGCAGAACTTGATCTGCACCACCTGCTTTGCCACGAGCTCGCGGATGAAGTGGTACCGCAGGTCGTTATGCTTGGTACGGGTGTGAAACTCGACATTCTTCATCAGAGCAATGGCGCTCATGTTGTCATTGTATATGGTGGTGACTGTGATTTGCTGCTGTCCAAAGCTTGCTAGCAGCTCACGCAGCCATTGGGCTTCCTTTGCTGCTTCACTCAGGGTAATGTATTCTGCTTCGGTGGAGGAGAGGACAACACACTCTTGCTTCTCGCTCCTCCAGCTGATTGTACCTCCACTGAGCACAAACACGAACCCACTGGTCGACCTCCTTGTATTCAGGTCACCTCCCGAATCTGCGTCACTGTAGCCGATGAGGATGGGGCTCTTTTTTCCGTTGAAGGTGAGGCAAAGGCTGCTGCTGGTGTCCAGGTAGCACAACGCCCGCTTAACCACCTCCCAATGCGGCACGCTGGGATTCACAAAAAACTTGCTGATAACTCCCACTGCTTGGCTGATGTCTACGCGCGAGCCAACTTCTGCGTACATGAGGCTCCCAACTGCTACTTCGTATGGCACTGCTTCCATGCGGCTGCTCTCTTGCCTGCTGTGGGGAGTCTGTGTCATGCTCAGCTTCGCTCCCACTTCCAGTGGTGTAGCACCGTTGCGCGCTCCTGCCATGTTGAAGCCCTTAAAGATGTTGCTTACGTACGTGCTCTGTGACAGCTCCAAAGTCTTCTGCTGCCGGTCGTGCTTGACCTGAAGGCCAAGGTAATAGCTGAGCTCTCCCATGTCCTTCATGTTGAACCTGGCAGGAAGAGAGTGCTTTACATCGTCTAAAAGAGACTTGGAGTCAGATGCAATGAGCAGATCGTCAACATAGAGCAAGATGATGATGTGGCCTGCCTCTTGTGTGCGCCCATAGACAGCATGGTCTGCTTCACTGTGCACAAAGCCATGGCCAACTAGCTGCTCATCTATCTTGTGGTACCATGCTCCCGGGGCTTGCTTCAGGCCGTAGAGAGCCTTCACAAGCTTGCACACAAAATCCTCCTTTCCCTCCACCACATACCCCTCCGGCTGCTCCATGTACACATCCTCCTTGAGGTCACGATTCAGAAATGCACAACTCACATCCATTTGGTGTACCTACCAGTCCATAACAGCAGCAAGAGCGAGGATCGCTCGGATGGATAGGAACTTTGCGACAGGTGCAAATGTCTCATTGCAATCCACACCCTCAGTCTGTGCATACCCCTTTGCAACCAACCGTGTTTTGTACCCGAGCACCTTACCATCCACACCACGCTTGTGCCTGAAGATCCACCGACATCCGATCACCCGGCTGCCATGTGGAGCTTCCTCGAGGGTCCAGGTGCCGTTCTTCATGAGCACACCATACACCTCGCCTGCTGCGGCATGCCAATCTGCCACCTCAGCACTACGCATGGCTTCAGCAAATGTGGCTGGATCATCGGTGGCTGTGAGGAAGAGAAGCTCAAGGTCAGACGAATCCGTTGGTGGTGGAACGGTGCACAGGTTCACTAGCTCCTCCAACAGCCTCTGTTTGCTTACGAGGCACTCGGATCACCTCAGCGGCTCCCAATTGTCCTTTGTACCTTTGTTGATGCGTGCGGACCATCGTGGCAACTGTTTTGCATTGTGTTATTGCTCCTCCTCATCAGATTCTGCTGCTGGATCCTTCTCCTTCTCAGCTCTCTCCACCTCCTTGTTGTTATCGCTGTCACCGCCATCTTCTGCATCGTCCTCTTCTGTTACCGGAACTTATCCCACTTCAGGTACAAGTGCGGGAGCAAGTGGGATAGCATTCATACGGCTCCAAGTCCAGCCCTTCACGTCCTCTTGAAAACCATAGTCGTGGCTGCGGATGATCTTGCAGCGAGGTTGTAGAGGCGGTATCCCCTGGTGTCGTAGCCGAGGAAGGCCGACTTCACCGACATTGCATCCAGCTTGTTACGGTTTCCAGCAGGCACGTGCATGAATGCTCCACACCCAAAGACTTTCACGTGGGTCACTATTGGCTTGCGTCATGTCCACACCTACTCCGGTGTCATTTGTGGCACAGCGTGCGTGGGACTCTAGTTTTTCAGGTACACGGCAGTGTTGACCGCTTCCGCCCAAAGGGTTGGCGGGTGGGGTCTTCCAGCATGCTCCGAACACGCTCCATGAGCGTGCGGTTTGTGCGTTCAGCTGTGGTGTTCCAGGTAGGATGACCTCGTCATGATCCCGCGGCGCTTGAGGAAGGTACAGAAGTCGTTGGAGAGGTACTCTCCTCCACCGTCGGTGCAAAGCACCTTTAACCGCTTGCCACTCTCATTCTGTGCAGCAGCAATCCACACTCTGAAAGCATCAAAACACCTTGTCAGCCACAAAGGACACCCACGTATTCCTCGACTTGTCACCAATGAACATGACAAAGTACAACTTGCCGGACAAGGACTGTGATGGAATGGGACCACACAAATTAGAGTGAACGCGTGAGAGAAGCTCAGCCGCCCCCTTCCCTTCTCCCGTGAAAGAAGCGCAGGCTTGCTTCCCTTCAATGCAGCTCTCACAAGCCAATGCACCAGGCTGCTTCACCCCCTTGAGCTCCATGCCGCGGACCATCTGCTGCATGGAGATGATGGCGCCAAAGCCGAGGTCACCGAGCCGGCGGTGCCACAGCCCGATGTCATGTTTTCCCTCTCTCGCCACCAACGCTGAGTCGGCTTCCTTCTCCGACGCCATGTAGAGGCGGTAAAGACCGTCCTCCTTGTCTGGTTTTGCAAGCACACGTCCCGCACTTGCAGAGATGGTGCAGCCACCATTCTCAAAGCGATCCTGCATGCCTTTGGAGATGAGAGATGAGAGAGAGAGGAGTTTAGCTGCCAGCCCCGGAACATAGAGCACCCCCTTCACACGACGTTCCATGTACTTGCCCTCAACGGAAGCACAAAACACAATCTCACCCTCCCCAACTGCCATTCACACATGGTTGTCCTCCATGTACACCCGACGAGGCTTGATGGCGGTGTAGATGACGAACGACTCCCGGTGACACGTCATGTGCCGCGTGGCTCCCGAGTCAATGATCCAGAACAGGGCAGTGTTGTCGGAGACGTGTAGGATCCGGATGGTTTTCACGAATCCACTCTCCCATTCTGCGGCATTCACGGAAGTGACGGACTGTTTTCCCGCTGCCACTCCAGCCGCAAGGTTTGCCTTCTTCTTCGGGCATTCGCATGCCTAAAGGCCCGGCTTCTTGCAGTAGTGGAAGTTTCCCTTCTTCTTCCCTCCTCCGCCGTTGCCCCTGGTTGGTGCAGAACCACCCCCATGAGCAGAGTTGGTGATGAGAGCGATGTCCAGTCCGCTTCCGCCCTCTTCTCCCTTGCGCTGCTTCTCCTCAAACAGCAGGCTCTCCTCAACATCATTCAGGGAGAGCTTTTTGCCACGCTGCTCCAGGGCAACAATGAGAGGAGTGTAGCTGCTAGGAAGTCCAGAAAAGATGGTTAGCATGAGCAAACGCTCCTGGACAGGGTCCTCGATCACAGCAAGCTGGTCAGAGAGAGACTTCATCATGTTGATGTAGTCAATCATGGATCCGGACTCATCCATCTCCACAGTGTGAAAGCGACGATGCAGCTGCAAATTCATGAGGATTGAATTGGAAACATAACTGGACTCAAGCTTTTTCCAAACCTCCTTTGGAGTGAGGATGCCACGGACAAGGAGGTGCTGGCGTTTGCCAAGGTGGAGGTAGATGGTTGCGAAGGCGCTGTCACGCTTCTCGCGGTAGGTACGGGCCTCGACAGGGAAGAGGGAGCTTTCTGCTGGTTCCTTCTCCTTCTCATTCACCTGGCTCCAGAGATCCTTCGCTATCAGCGCCATCTTCATGTTGTTGCTCCAGTTGAAGAAGTTCTTGCCTTCAAACTTGGCGATGTTGACGCCGGCTACCACAAAAGCGGATGTCGCCATGGTAGGGAAAAGTTCAGCCCACAAACGGCTCTCTCACACAAAAGGATGCAAGGAATGCCTCAAGTATGAGACAAAGCCTTGTTCTAGATCTGATACCACTGATGGAAACTGGGGAAGCCCTCAGGGAGGTGATCAGGCTCACTAAGGACCGCCTAGGCAGGACCAACTGTTTGTGAGAGGGAGTTGCATGTTGCACGGACAGAAATTATGGACGTGAATGTAGTTTTTCAGAGAATGAGAATGTATGAATCAACTCTTGAGTGAGAAATTAAATTTTCACAGTATTCTAACAAGCCCTTATATGTTGAAATAGTATGCACCTTGTCCACTGCCTAGCTGGCTAGCTACATATACAGACAAGGCATGCACTGCTCTGTGGAGTACGTCCCCTTGGTCTGTTCTGAGATGGGCTAGGAATGCACTGCCCATAATGGGTATGTCCCCTGTGGCTCATCATAGGAACCATACCTTTTTGGCATGGTTGAATAGGCACCGGAGTCTCAAACCAGAGATCGCGGGTTCAAACCCCGTGATGGCCACATTTTTCTTTGTGGCCAAAACTTTGACAGGAAAATTCTATGAAGCTTACTAAAAGCCTGGCTTGAGGATGACACTTGGCGGTCTAAGGACGCGCCAAGTAGGATTGTAGGTTGAGGTTGGCTCCAGTGGAGCCACTACAAGCAGAAGCTTTAGCAAAGCTGTGCAAGTATAAAAGCCTGTACCCTGCATGCATCCATTTACAGTTCTTGCCTTTGAGACTCCTCACAGAGTGTCCAACCAAAGGTAGACACTAAAGACCAACATGCGGACTTTGTGAGGTTGCAAACCAAACGAACCTAAAGTGTGGATCCCTTGTTCGAGGGTGATATGTTATCTTGGTTGCAATACCAAGAGCGGTTGGCGGCCTCCCATGTCGGGACCCGTTTTTTAGACCGTTGCTATCCGGTGCATTGACAAAGGGTTATGGGCCCACACTTATGGTTCTAAGGCACGCTTCCAAGACCGACTAGCGCGTGGTCTTGCAGGGCGCACAGGTACAACAGGGACACGACCTTCGGACGGCTCCATCTGCTCCATCGGCTCCATCGGCTTCTTCAGGTAGGGTGCGCGCACGTGGCGGACTTGGGGACGAGGAACAGCTCTGTCCATGTTGGACAAGACCCTCAAGCCCCAACGGGATTAAGCTCTACCCATTTTTTAGAAGGTGGTACGACCCCGAGTCCGTTCCCTCACGATGGCACCATCGCCTTAGGCGATCATCGGCTGGAGGGGTATGCAACGGAACCAACTGCACCTTTGACAACGGTCGCAGTCAGCAGCCTCATTAGCCTCATCGGCCTCAACGAAACAGAGTAGCAGCGAAGCAGAGAAGACGAGTAACCGCCGAAAATGGCGGATCTGACTCCAGCCCGCCTTGAGGCGGGTATGTCCAAATTGACAGGGACATGTTTTCCCTTGTGGAAATGGCAATTTGAGATTGTCATGAACGTGCGTGGCTACATCGACATCCTAAAAGGGATCGAGACAGCACCCGCCAATGTGACCATGATGACGCATGCGGCTGACCTTGCAGCATGGACGATGAAGAACAACATGGCTCTCGCCATTCTTGTGACATCCATCAACGAGACTCAACACTCCCACATCACAGGATGCACGTTGGCTGCCGAGGCCTACGCAAAGCTCTCACGCGTGCATCAATCGAACGCCCTAGCAAACCGACTCTTCATCTTCCAATAATTGATGTCGATGAGGGTGAGCGAAGGAGAATCGATACCCGCATTTTTGCAGTCGTTCGACAACGTGCTACAAGAGGTCCAGCAAATGGAATGGAAGCTCGACTCTAACATGCGTGCCATGATTCTTCTAATGGCGCTGCCGGAAAGCTGGGGGTCCTTGATCACCATATTTGGTGGTTGCAAGGAGGCAGATCTGACGTACGAGGCTATCGCCGAACACGTCCGCAACGAGTCCATGCAACGAAGTGGCTGTGAGGCAAACATCTCAGCCTATGCCTCTTGCTTCGGTGGACAAAGTGCAAGCTCTCGCTCCACTCAAGGCAACAGCGGAAGCGGTGGCGGTGGAGGGAAAGGCAACGGTGGCGGGAAGAGTTCCAAGAAGCCCGGCAACTGTCACAACTGTGGCAAGGCTGGGCACTGGGCTAGGGACTGCCGTAGTCCCAAGAAAGAAGGCGGGAACAAAGGTGGAAAGGAGAAGAAGGAGCTCACCAACATGATGGCTAGGGGGCTGCCCATGAAGGGCGCAACGATCCTTAGGCCCGGGGCATTCGCCCTTGACTCGGGCACCAACCACCACTCTTCAAAAGAGAAGGGTGGATTTGTCTCCATGGCCGAATCTGTCATGCGCATCAAGTGTGCAAACGGCGGCGTCGTCCAAGCCATGGGTGAAGGGGACAAGGTGATCACGTTCAACGTGAACGGTGCGGAAAAGGCGGTCAACCTTCAAAAGGTGGTGTACATGCCCTCCTTCGCAGCCAACTTGTTGTCCGTGTCACAAATCACCGACAACAACATGACAGTGGTGTTCACCAACAAGGAAGCGGTGGCCCTAAAAAACGAGGACATCCAGATACTGTACACCAAAGACGACCTCATGCTTCAAGTTCCAAGAGTCGATGGCCTCTACGTGCTTCAAACCAAAGTCACCAAGGCGTTGGATGAGGGACTTGCATGTGCCACCAAGACAGTGGCACCGGAGCCAAAGGATGCACCGCCGGCGACCGCTGCGGCCGCCACATCGACCAAGGACACTGACGCTGAGCTGTGGCACCGGCGATTCGGCCATGTGGCCAACAGCACGCTGCACAAGATGCAGGAGCAAGAGGTAGTCCGCGGAATGGAAGGGTGCACCATGAAGCATGGCGAAGGGTGTGTACTGTGTGAACCATGCCTCCAAGCGAAGGCAAAGAAGAAGCCGCTTGGGAGAGGAGGTCAACGAGCAGAGCACGTCTTGGAACTGATACACAATGACGTGTGTGGACCCTTCCGCACAACGTCTAACGGAGGAAGCAAATACTTCCTGACCTTCATTGATGACAACAGCCGCAAGTTGTGGATCTACTTCCTCAAAACAAAGGGAGAGGTCAAGGAGAAGCTCCTCGAGTTCGTCGCCATGGTGGAGTGGCAAACGTCCAAGAAGGTGAAGATGCTTTGAAGTGACAACGGGGGTGAGTACGAGGCATGCAAGCCTTGGCTCAAGCATCATGGCATCCGCCACGAGCAGACCACCCCATATAACCCCCAAAGCAACGGCGTGGCCGAGAGGATGAACCAGACCCTGCTCGGCATGGTGCAAAGCATGCTCTTCGACGCCAAGCTCCCACCTCGCTTTTGGGCTGAAGCAGCAACAACGGCCTGCTACCTCTTGAACCTCACACCAGCGACCGCCTTGCGGAAGCGTGGAAAGGAGCAGGACAAGCAGTTGAAGACCCCACAGAAAGCATGGTCGGGAAAGAAACCCAACGCATCCCATCTGAAGGTGTTTGGGTCAACTGCATGGGTGAAGATCCAGTCGGGAGAAGGTGGAGGCAAGCTTGACACACGTTCGAGGAAGTACGTCATGGTTGGGTACGACACGTCACACAAAGCCTATTGGCTTTGGGACCAGGCAGCAGGCAAACTCGTGAGGAGCCGCGACGTCGTGTTTGACGAACGCACCCTTGGAAGGGGAGAGCTGCTGGACCCGATCCTCGCTCCCAAAGCAGGAGAGTGGATAGTGTTGCTTGAGTCCGGAGACCAAGCGCCCGACAACTGGCTCGCTTTGCCAGCAGGTGGTAGGAATGGGAGAGATGCTACGGAGGATGATGCAGCATGTGACATGGACGCGGATTCAAAAGCATCCAGGGCTTCCGAGTCTGACTTGGAGTCTCACGACTCTTCTGACGACGACGATGACGACGATGACAAACGACCACCTGTGGAAGCACCAGCACCAAAGCAAGAAGCCGCACCACTACCCCGGCGCAGTTTGCGACCAAAGAAAGCACCTTTGCGGTATGAGGATGATTGGACCGGCCTTAGCTGGTCGTGCATGGCTGAGGGAGAGCCATCCACAGTGGCGGAGGCGATGAATGGCCCAGATGCGGCCAAGTGGAAGGAGGTAGTGGACAGCGAGCTCGCGTCCATTGCCAAGAACGGCACGTGGGTGCTGGTGGATAGACCCGACAAGGCCCACGTGGTGGGATCCAAGTGGGTCCTCCGAGTGAAGAAGAAGCAAGACGGCAGCATCGACAAGTTCAAGGCAAGGGTAGTGGCTAAGGGGTTCTCTCAACGCCCGCGCTCCGAGTACGATGAGACGTTCGCGCCCGTCGTGACCTTTGCCTCCATCCGCTCTCTCCTTGGCATTGCAGCCGCAAAGAACCTGGAGATACACCAGATGGACGTCAGGACAGCTTTTCTTTATGGGAAGCTTGACAAGGAAGTGCTGATGGAGGTGCCCGAAGGAGTCGAAGCTCCCGAGGGCAAGGTGTGCAAGTTGGTGAAAGCGCTCTACGGGCTGAAACAGGCTCCAAGGATGTGGTACAAAGAGATGGACGGTTTCATGACCGGTCTCTCCTTCGCACATTGCCAGAGTGATCCGAGCGTGTATGTGCGCGATGATGGGAGAGGGCTAATGCTGGTTGCGCTGTACGTGGATGATCTGATCATTTGCTCGTCTTTGGTCGAGCTGCTGGATGAGCTGAAGTCTGTCCTCAGTAAAAGGTTCAAGATGAAGGACATGGGTTCTCTCGAGTACTACCTTGGGATCGCAATCCACCACAACCGAGTAGCCGGCACCATCGAACTAAACCAAACCAAATACATCGGTGAGGTACTGAAGCGCTACCACATGGAAGACTGCAAACCTGTCAGCACCCCAATGACGACCGATACGAAGCTGAAGGCCTCCATGTTGCCAAGCAACGAATCAGAACAAAGGGAGATGCAAGACATCCCCTACTTGTCCGCCGTGGGTAGCATTATGTACGCCATGGTAGGGACTCGTCCCGACATCTGCTATGCTGTGGGACAAGTTAGCATATTCGTGGCCAACCCTGGGCCACAAAATTGGCAGGCAGTCAAGCGCATCTTGCGCTACCTGCACAAGACACGTCACATGGGCCTCATCCTTGGAGGCCAAGAAGGAACGGAACCCCTTCGCCTGAAGTGCTACACCGATGTTGACTGGGGAGGAAACTTGACGACAGGAAATCCACCTCTCGATACGTGTGCATCCTGAATGGCGCTGCCATCTCATGGGCCAGCAGGACGCAGGATTGTGTTTCTGTGTCCACGGCTGAGGCAGAGTATGTTGCTTTGTCTGAGTTGTGCAAAGAGACTCAATGGCTGCGCAGCCTCCTTGGCGAAATGACAGTACCACAGAAGGATGCCACGGTCGTACACGTGGACAACATGAGTGCCATCTCAATGACTGAAGACGAGATCATCTCCCGGCGAACGAAGCACATCGACATACGTTACCACTACTCACGTGACCTGGTCATGAAGAACGTGGTGGACTTGTAGCACTGCGGAACAAAGAGCATGCTTGCCGACTGCATGACCAAGGCGCTGGAGAGCGACTTGCACTATGCAGGCATTCGTGGATTCGGCATGAGGGGTGGGGCAGAGGAAGGGTGAGCCCCAAGGCATTGATGGAGCCCAGTAAGCGCCAGATGGACAGAGGTTCAATGGAGAGATTTGTTGAAATGGTATGCACCTTGTCCACTGCCTAGCTGGCTAGCTACACATACAGACAAGGCATGCACTGCTTTGTGGAGTACGTCCCCTTGGTCTGTTCTGAGATGGGCCAGGAATGCACTGCCCATAATGGGTATGTCCCCTGTGGCTCATCATAGGAACCATACCTTTTTGGCATGGTTGAATAGGCACCGGAGTCTCAAACGAGAGATCGCGGGTTCAAACCCCGCGATGGCCACATTTTTCTTTGTGACCAAAACTTTGACAGGAAGCTTCTATGAAGCTTACTAAAAGCCTGGCTTGAGGATGACACTTGGCGGTCTAAGGACGCGCCAAGTAGGATTGTAGGTTGAGGTTGGCTCCAGTGGAGCCACTACAAGCAGAAGCTTTAGCAAAGCTCTGCAAGTATAAAATCCTGTACCTTGCATGCATCCATTTACAGTTCTTGCCTTTGAGACTCCTCACAGAGTGTCCAACCAAAGGTAGACACTAAAGACCAACATGCAGACTTCGTGAGGTTGCAAACCAAACGAAAGTGTGGATCCCTCGTTCGAGGGTGATATGTTATCTTGGTTGCAATACCAAGAGCAGATGGCGGCCTCCCATGTCGGGACCCGTTTTCTAGACCGTTGCTATCTGGCGCATTGACATTATATGCCTCATTTGGCGTAGGGAGCACTAAGATACACTCTGTCAAAGTCTACCCTCTAGCACACTCTCCTAGCCTAGCGAGATGAGCGGCAGTCACCCTGTCACACGAGAGAATTGTGTCTCACACCACTTGGACGACCAACAATCATTGTCTACACCTTCCTTGAGATATCTTGGAGGCCCTCCAGCCGCCCTTTATCCTTGAAGGCCGCTCTCAGCCGTCCTGGAAAATAATCCTGCCGCCTTTTGTGCTCAAAGAGCTCAGGTCGTCACTTGAACCCGACCCATGATCTCCAAACTTTGGAAATCCATATCTCACTCAAACGGACTCCAAATTGAGTTCCGTAAAGTACGTAGGAACCTGTGAAACATCATCTATGCAACTGTTATGCCACATATTTTTTATCGAGCATCCTATGTTTTCACTTTCTGGCATTCTCATATCCATCACCAGCAAGCCAACCAGCCAGCCAGCCAGCCATTCATCCATCAGCCAGCCAGTCAGCCAGCCAGCCAGCCAGCCAGCCAGCCAACCAGCCAGCCACCCGGCCGGCCAGCCACCCAGCAATCCACCCAGTCAGCCACTCAGCCATCCATCCACCCTGCCAATCAGCCTGTTTTCCAGCTAGCTAGACAGCCATCCACCCAGCCTCCGACCCAGCCATCCACCCAGCCAGCCAGCCAGCTAGCCAACTACCCAGCCAGCCAGCCAGCCCTGCAGCCAGCCAGCCAGCCAGCCAGCCTGCCAGCCAGCCAGCCAGCCAGCCTGCCAGCCAGCCAGCCAGCCAGCCTGCCAGCCAGCCAGCCAGCCAGCCTGCCAGCCAGCCAGCCAGCCAGCCTGCCAGCCAGCCAGCCAGCCAGCCTGCCAGCCAGCCAGCCAGCCAGCCTGCCAGCCAGCCAGCCAGCCAGCCTGCCAGCCAGCCAGCCAGCCAGCCTGCCAGCCAGCCAGCCAGCCAGCCTGCCAGCCAGCCAGCCAGCCAGCCTGCCAGCCAGCCAGCCAGCCAGCCTGCCAGCCAGCCAGCCAGCCAGCCTGCCAGCCAGCCAGCCAGCCAGCCTGCCAGCCAGCCAGCCAGCCAGCCTGCCAGCCAGCCAGCCAGCCAGCCTGCCAGCCAGCCAGCCAGCCAGCCTGCCAGCCAGCCAGCCAGCCAGCCTGCCAGCCAGCCAGCCAGCCAGCCTGCCAGCCAGCCAGCCTACCAGCCAGCCAGCCAACCAGTGAGCAAGCCAGCCAGCCAGCCAGTCAGCCAGCCAGCCAGTCAGCCAGCCAGCCAGCCAGCCTACCAGCCAGCCAGCCAGCCAACCAGCCAGTTAACCAGCCAGCTAGCCAGCCTTTCAGCCGTCCAGCCAGCCAGTCAGCCAGCCATCCCTATTGCTGAATGCGATCACACAAACTATGCTTGCCTCTGTCTGCCGAACAACTTAAAAAATGAAATGAACTCTACATTAATTTACGGGACTTGTACACTCTTCAGTACTGCTCGGTGTGTGATTCCCTCCCGATTGCCACAGACCACCACCACAGCCACACCGTTCACAGCTTGGAGACGCAGAGTTCCTCGTGGTGTTTTGTTTTGTGCTCAGATGTGAACATCTGCGGCCATCGATGTGTGGCCTGGCGATGAATGCCATCTGTGTCACAGAAAGTCTCTGACAGAAAACCATATCAATTCTCAGGAACAAGGAAAAAAAAACATATTTGTGACTCGGCATCTTCCCATTTCCTATGAACAATCATCCTTCGTGACACGAAACATAAGAGGGTGCTGACGGTTCGTTTCCCAAACATGATCCTGTCAGGAAGAAATCTGCGTGGTGTAGTCCCAACGATTGTCTGATCGTCTCTAGTGGTTCACGTCTATTGTTTTGGGCGAATCTGAGACTGAGCCTGAGCCTTCTGGTCGCCTCATGCTATGTGACCAGGAATTTAGAGACAGTCCGTTTGCAAGGGGAATCATGGCATTTTGTGTTAGTTTTTTGACACAGACATGATCATAACATTTATGGGGTTAGTCATAAGCTTTCCAATGCATCAACGTGTGCGTGATTCGGCCAAGCGTAGCCCAAGTTATGCTTGCCGAACTGCAAGTCTCACCCACCACAGAAACGCCTAACGCCTCCATAGCGCGAACACACCGTGGCGCCTTCCTTCACGTGCAAAGCGCCTTTCCCAAGGCGCAGGTCCTCTTGCACATGGTGTAGGGGTCTCCTGCACTATTTTTATGCACCCTACCCACTTTTGGGTCGAGTTTGGTGATGGGGTGTGACGAGGTTCGAAACCTGTCCGCGGACCTGCAGTCAGAATTTTGGCAGTCCACGAGGAACAAAATGTTTCGGACGCTGAGCCATGATTCTGGCTAAGTCCTTCAGTAACAACCTGCACTTCTGGATCCGGTGGATGATCCACCTGATCAGGTGGATTATCCACCGGACGCCTCGGCAGGCCTTCCGGAGAATTTTCTCCAGATGGTATTTTTGTTACTCAATCCGGTCGATTATCCACCGGATTTCGAGTCGCAGCCGGCTCCCAGAGTCGCTGCGCACACCCCAACTTTGGAAGACCATATCTCCCTCGTTACTTGTCCGATTTTGACACAACAACTTCCACCGGATTCACCACCTCTTCAACATTTAAGGGCAATCATGCGTTTTTGGATCCAAGAAATCCTCGAGTCTCCAGATCCGCCGGAGCAGAGTTACCACTTTCTGGCGGCTCGTCGGCGCCTCCCGGCGTTGCACTTGGGCATGCGGAGGCGCAATTTTCCAATATTCTCCCCCTTGCACCTGCCATGCCTGCTGCTTCTGCTTTCTCTCACTCATCTTCCGCTTGATGGAAACTGGGGTAGCCCTCAGGGAGGTGATCAGGCTCACTAAGAGCCGCCTAGGCAGGACCAACTGTTTGTGAGAGGGTGTTGCAGGTTGCACAGACAGAAATTATGGAAGCAAATGTAGGTTTGCAGAGAGTGCAAATGTAAGAATCGACTCTTGAGTGAGAAATTAAAACAGTCACAGATTTCTAACAAGCCCTTATATGCCTCATTTGGCCTAAGGAGCACTGAGACACACTCTGTCAAATTCTACCCTCTAGCACACTCTCCTAGCCTAACGGGATGAGCGGCAGTCACCTTGTCACACAATAGATTTATGTCTCACACCGCTTGGATGACCAACAATCATGGTCTCAACCTTCCTTGAAGTCTCTTGGAGGTCCTCCAGCCGTCTTTTCTCCTTGAAGGCCGCTCTCATCCGTCCTGGCCAATAATCCTGACGCCTTTTGAGCTCAAAGTGCTCAGGTCGTCACTTGAACCTGACCCATGATGTCCAAACTTTGGAAATCCGTATCGCACTCAAACAAACTCCGATTCGAGTTCCGTAAAGTGCGTTGGAACCTGTGAAACATCCTCTATGCAACTGTGATTCCAGATGATTTTTGTCGAGCAACCTGTTTTTTTCACTTTCTGGCACTCTCATATCCATCATTTTCCCACTTTACAAGAATGAAAATCACACAAGTCCGCACTGTCCCCTCAGCTGCTGAAAGCGGTGCACTGCCAGCGGCTTGGTCAGAAAGTCTTCCAGCATCATGCTTGAAGGGAAGAACTTGATCTGCACCATCTGCTTTGCCACGAGCTCGTGGATGAAGTGGTACCGCAGGTCGATGTGCTTGGTGCGGGCGTGAAACTCGGTGTTCTTCGTCAGAGCAATGGCGCTCATGTTGTCACAATAAAAGGTGGTGGCTGTGATCTGCTGCTGTCCAAGGATTTCTAGCAGCTCACGCAACCACACTGCTTCCTTTGCTCTTCACTCAGTGCGATGTACTCTGCTTCGGTGGAGGAGAGGGCAACACACTCTTGCTTCTTGGTCCTCCGGCTGATTGCACCTCCCCTGAGCACAAACACGAACCCACTGGTCAACCTCCTTGTGTCTAGGTCACCTCCCTAATCCGTGTCACTGTAGCCGATAAGGATGGGGCTGTTGTTGTCGTTGAAGGTGAGGCAAAGACTGTTGCTGCTGTCTAGGTAGCGCAACGCTCGCTTCACGGCCTCCCAATGCGGCACGTCCGGATTCATGCAAAACTTGCCAATAACTCACACTGCTTGGCTGATTTCGAGGTGCGTGCCGACTGCTGCGTACATGAGACTCGCAACTGCTGCTTGGTACAACACTTCTTCCATGCGGCTGCTCTCTTGCCTACCGTGGGGAGTATGCGTCATGCTCAGCTTTGCTCCCACTTTTGGTGGTGTAGCGGCCTTGCGCCCTCCTGCCATGTTGAAGCGCTTAATGATGTCGCTCATGTACGTGCTGTGCGACGGCTCCAAAGTCTGGTGCAGCCGGTTGCGCTTGACGTGAAGGCCAAGGTAGTAACTGAGCTCTCCCATGTCCTTCATGTCAAACCTGGCAGCAAGGGACTGCTTCACATCGACCAAAAGAGACTTGGAGTCAGATGCAATGAGCAGATCATGAACATAGAGCAAGATGATGATCTGGCTTGCGTCTTGTGTGCGCCCATAGACAGCATGGTCTGCTTCACTACGCACAAAGCCAAGGCCAGCCAGCTGCTCATCCATCTTGTGGTACCATGCTCGAGGGGCTTGCTTCAGGCCGTTGAGGGTCTTCACAAGCTGGCACACCAAATCCTCCTTTCCCTCCACCACATACCCCTCCGGCTGCTCCATGTACACATCCTCCTTGAGGTCACCATTCAGAAATGGGCAAGTCACATCCATTTGGTGCACCTCCCAGTCCATAGCAGCAGCAAGTACGAGGATGGCTCGGATGGATGGGAACTTTGCGACAAGTGCCAATATCTCGTTGTAATCCACATTTCAGTCTGCGCATACCCCTTTGCAACCAGCCGTGCTTTGTACCTGAGCACCTTACCATCCGCACCACTCTTGCGCCTGAAGATCCACTGGCATCCAATCACCTGGCTGACATGTGGAGCTTCCTCGAGGATCCAGGTGCCGTTCTTCATGAGTGTACCATATTCCTCGTCTGCTACGGCACGCCAATCTGCCGCCTTGGCGTTATGCATGACTTCAGCAAATGTGGCTGGGTCATCGGTGACTGTGAGGAAGAGAAGCTCGAGGTGAGATGACTCCGTTGGTGGTGGAATGGTGCACAGGTTCACCAGCTCCTCCGACAACCTCTGTTTGCTTGCGAGGCGTTCGGATTGACTCAGGAGCTCCCCACTGTCCTTTGCACCTTTGTTGATGCGTGCGGACCGTCGTGGCAGCTGCTGTACGTTGCTTTGTTGCTCCTCATCAGATTTGGCTACTGGCTCCTTCTCCTTCTCAGCTCCCTCCACCTCCTTGTCGTTACCGCTGTCACTGCCATGTTCCGCACTGTCCTCTTCTACTATGGGAACTTCTCCCACTTCAGGTACAAGTGCGGGAGCAAGTGGAACAGCAGTCATAGGGCTCCAAGTCCAACCCTTCACGTCCTCTTGAAAGACAACATCGCGGCTGCAGATGATCTTGCGAGTACCGAGGTTGTAGAGGCGGTATCCCATGGTATCGTAGCCAAGGAAGGCCGACTTCACCGACTTTGCATCCAGCTTGTTACGATTGCCAGCAGGCACGTGCAGGAATGCGCCAGACCCAAAGACTTTCAGGTGCGTCACTATTGGCTTGCGTCCTTTCCACGCCTCCTCCGGTGTCATGAGCGGCACGGCACACGTGGGACTCCAGTTTTTCAGGTACACGGCAATGTTAACAGCTACCGCCCAAAAGGTTTGTAGGAGCTCTGTGTCTTTGAGCATGCTCCGAACACACTCCATGAGCGTGCGGTTCGCGCGTTGAGCCACGCCGTTCAGCTGCGGTGTTCCAGGTGGGGTGACCATGTACCTGATTCCGCGACGCTTGAGGAAGGTGCGGAAGTCGTTGGAGAGGTACTCTCCTCCACCGTCGGTGCGAAGCACCTTCAACCGCCTGCAACTCTTATTCTGTGCAGCAGCAATCCACACCTTCAAAGCATCAAAGCATTCATCCTTGCCATTCAGGAAGGACACCCACGTCTTCCTTGAATTGTCATCAATGAACGTGACAAAGTACAACTTGCCAGACAAGGACTGTGATGGCATGGGACTGCACATATCAAAGTGAACAAGAGAGAGAAGCCCAGCCGCCCCCTTCCCTTCTCCCGTGAAAGAAGTGCAGGCTTGCTTCCCTTCAATGCAGCTCTCACAAGCCGATGTACCAGGCTGCTTCACCCCTTTAAGCCCTAGGCCGCGGACCATATGCTGCATGGAGATGATGGTCCCAAAGCCGAGCTGACCAAGTCGGCGGTGCCACAGGCCGATGTCGTGTTTTCCCTCTCTCGCCGCCAACACTGAGTCGGCTTCCTTCTCCGACGCAGCATAGAGGCGGTAAAGACCGTCCTCGTTGTTTGCATTTGCAAGCACACGGCCTGCACGGGCAGAGATGGTGCAGCCACCATTCTCAAAGCAAACCTACATGCCTCCAGAGATGAGAGATGAGACAGAGAGGAGGTTAGCTGCCGGCCCCGGAACATGGAGCACCCCCTTCACATGAAGTTCCACATGCTTACCCTCAACGAAAGCACAAAACACAATCTCACCCTCCCCAACCGCCATTTGCACATGGTTGTCCCCCATGTACACCCGGCGAGGCTCAATGACGGTGTAGACAACTAACCACTCCCGGCGACATGTCATGTGCCGCGTGGCTCCCAAGTCGATGATCCAGAACAGGGCAGTGTTGTTAGAGACGTGCAGGATCCGGATGGTTGTCACGAATCCACTCTCCCAATGTGCAGCATTCACGGAAGCGTCGGACTGATTTCCCGCTCCCACTCCAGCCGCAACGTTCACTTTCTTCTTCCGGCATTCGTGCGCCCAATGGCCCGGCTTCGTGCAGTAGTGGCAGTTCCCCTTCTTCTTCCCTCCTCCGCCGTTGCCCCTGGTTGGTGCAGCACCACCCCCATGACCAGAGTTGGTGATGAGAGCGATGTCCAGTCCGCTTCCGCCCTCTTCTCCCTTGCGCCGCTCCTCCTCAAAGAGTAGGCTCTCCTCCACATCATTGAGGGAGAGCTTGTCGCCATGCTGGTCTTGGGAAACAATGAGAGGAGTGAAGCTGCTAGGAAGACCAGAAAGGATGGTTAGCATGAGCACACACTCCTTGAAAGGGTCCTCAATTGCAGGAAGCTGGTCAGAGAGAGACTTCACCATGTTGATGTAGTCAATCATGGATCTGGACTCATCCATCTTCACAGTGTGAAAGCGATGACGTAGCTACATGTTCATAAGGATTGAATTGGAAGCATAAGTGGAATCAAGATTTTTCTGAACCTCCTTTGGCGTGAGGATGCCACGGACAAGGAACTGTTGGCGTTCGGCGAGGTGGAGGTAGATGGTTGCGAGGGCGCGGTCACGCTTCTCGCGATAGATACGGGCCTCAATGGGGGAGAGGGAGATTTCTGCTGGTTCGTTCTCCTTCTCATCCACCTGGCTCCAGAGTGTCAGTAAACTGTTGATGGCAAGAGATGTATTTCGACCACTTCTGCAAGCATGAACAAGAGAAGAACAGGTTGGGCGCGGTCCGAGGGACAAGCGCTGCGGAAAAAGTGGCAAGACTGACAGATTTGGGTGCGGTGCATAGGCACGAGCACTGAGAGAGGCAATGAGGAAATCTGAAGCATGATGAGCGTGTAAGGATGAGTTGGTGGTGGCAGTGCTGAGGCATGGGCCGCAAGGCTGTAGCGCCGAGGCACGGGCCGGCAAGATGCTAGAGCCGCAGCGATGAACCGCGGGCCAACGATGAAGATGAGGGTGATGATGATGCCACAGACTCAGGTTTCCAGCACAAAGGTTGAAGTTCTCTGATTGCCGCAGCGTCACTGTGCGGGCCGGCAGTCCACTAGGTCCATAGCGCCTTGATACATCTGAGTGGGCATGAGTGATGAGCGAGGAGGAGAGCCATAGCGTCCAGAGGCGCGAGGCCGCAGCGCGAAGGAGAAGGCAGAGCAGCGATTGAAAAGCGTGGAGGCAGGGCGAAGCCCGGGCCTTGCAAGAAGACACTGAACAGGGCAGCGGCAATGATGAGGAGAGGTGGCACTGTGCCATGGCAGCGGGCCATGGTCACAGGCCGAGTGGTGGCAGGGATGTAGCCCGGGCCGAAAGAGACAAGTACACTGAATGACCATTAACTGGTAGTTAACACAAGTCCTACTACAAGGTTATGTACTACTCTAGCCTAGAACCTACACCAGCTATGGTGGGCGGAAGGAGAGCCGGCATCGGAGCCGTGCCATGGCTCTTGCTTTGTGTGCGGATGCGGTGCGCCCCCATATCGAGGTACGTGGTTGTGGTGCAGACCTCCGCCAGGCCTGTGCCTTGCCTGGTTGTTCATGCATGGGGGCGGGAGAGCTTGCCGTTGTCGTGTAGTCAGTACCAAGGCGCGTAGTCGTTGAGCGCGCGTGGAAGGGACGAGGTGCTGAACAGTAAGTCGATGTCTGTTGATCCGTGCGCCGTTTGTTGGGCGGTGTTTCCGGACCTCCGATTATTCTTGGTAACCGTAGGAGGTGAGCCGGTCTGGTCAGGAATATTCGAGGATTTCTTTTGTGGGCAGATTGGTTATCGCCTGTCCGTTGCTTGACCAGATGAACCTGTGGATGAACCCAGCTGAGGAGTTGTGACCATTGGAGTATTTTTCCAACGCAGAAAACCTTCTCCATCAGCACCATCTTCATGTTGTTACTCCATTTGAAGAAGTTCTTGCCTTTAAACTTGGCGATGTTGACACCAGCCACCACAGAAGTGGTTGTTGCCATGGTAGTGGAACATTCAGCCGACAAACGGCTCTCTCACACAACAGGGTGCAAGGAATGCATCAAGGATGAAACAAAGCCTTGTTCTAGCTCTGATACCACTGATGAAAACCAGGGCAGCCCTCAGGGAGGTGATCAGGCTCACTAAGTGCCGCCTAGGCAGGACCAACTGTTTGTGAGAGGGAGTTGCAGGTTGCACAGACAGAAATTACGGAAGTGAATGTAGGTTTTCAGGGAATTCAAATGTATGAATCGACTCTTGAGTGAGAAATTAAATAGTCACAGCTTTCTAGAAAACCCTTATATGCTCCATTTGGCCTAGGGAGCACTGAAACACACTCTGTCAAATTCTACCCTCTAGCACACTTTCCTAGCCTAGCGGAATGAGCGGCAGTCACCTTGTCACACAAGAGAATTATCTCTTACACCACTTGGATGACCAACAATCGTGGTCTGCACCTTCCTTTAAGTCTCTTGGAGGTCCTCCAGCCACCTTTTCTCCTTGAAGGCCGCTCTCAGCCGTCCTGACTAATAATTGTGTCGCGTTTTGAGCTCAAAGTTCTCAGGTCGTCACTTGAACCCGACCCATGATCTCCAACCTTTGGAAATCTGTATCTCAATCAAACGGACTTCGAATCGAGATGGAACCTGTGAAACATCCTTTATGCAACTGTCATGCCAGATGATTTTTGTTGAGCAACCTGTTTTCTTCACTTTCTCGCACTCTCATACCCATCACCGCTGCGCTCTACAGCCCATCATATCTGGTCATCCCATGTCCGGCCACACTCATTGTGTGCCTGTCCGTGTGTTGTACTTTGGTCAAGCAATCTGTAAGCATGTTGTACATGCTGCTGTGCTGCAGCACCACCTGCGCCTTCTCAACCATGTCCCGTGCGTAGTGGTAACGCACGTTGATGTGCTTCTTCCTCCTGTGCTGCGTCAGGTTGTTGGTCAGCGAGATGGAGCCGGTGTTTTTCTCTTGCACCACCGTTGGCTCCTGCTGCGGCACGCCCAGCTTCCCCAGCAACCTGCGGAGCCACACCGCCTCCTTGAGCACTGTGGCCAGCACGATGTACTCTGCTTCCATTGTGGAGGTGGCAACGCATTCCTGCTTCCTGCTACACCACGAGACGGCTGCACCAGCGAGGAAGAACACATAGCTGGATGTGGACTTTCGCTTGTCCACATCCCCAACGTAGTCTGCATTTGTTTAGCAAACCAGGCGCAAAGGGTCCGCCCGCCCTTTGCTGTCGAAGCTCAGGCGCGCGTGCCGCGTCGCCTGCAGGTAGCGGAGGATGCGCTTGACCACCTGCCTGTGTAGTGGCCCTGGATCGGCCACGTACCTGCTCACTTGGTCGACCGCGTAGGCCAAGTCTGGTCGAGTCGCAACCATGGCGTACATGAGGCTGCCCACCGCCGACTGGAAAGGAATCCCTGCCATATCCTTACGTTCTTCTTTTCTTTGCGACACCATTGCCGCACTCAGTTCACAGGTCGTGGAGACTGGACTACACGCTGGCTTGTATTCCTCCATGCCGTACCGCTTCAGTACCTCGGCCACATATATGGCCTGCCCCAGCTCAAGCATGCGCATCCTGCGGTTCCACGTAATGCTCATCCCCGAGGTAGAACTCCAGCTCCCCCATGTCCGACATCTGGAACCTACTACTCAGCTGCTCATTCAGTTGTTGTAGGTTTGGTAGGTCTGAGGAGTATAAGATCAGATCTTCCACATAGAGTGCGACAATCTGATGGAGCTTCTTGCTACGGCGCATGTACATGTTGTGATCCGCCTCACAGCGCTTGAAGCCGAGTTGTACCATGAAGTTATCCATCTTTTGGTACCAGTATCGGGGCGATTATTTTAGCTTGTACAAGGACTTCTGCAGCTTGCACACCTTGCCCTCCGGTGCCTCCACCCCCTCCGGCACCTCCATGTAGATTTCTTTGTCGCTGATGCCATTGAGGAAGGCCGTCTTTACGTCCATTTGGTGGAGCTCCGTGTCCTTTGCGGCTGCCACCGCAAGGATCGGTCGGATGCTTGTGAACTTGGCGACGGGGGTAAACGTCTCATCGTAATGCTTGCCCTTGCACTGTGCATACCCCTTTGCCACGAGCCGCGCCTTGTATTTATCAACCACACCTTCTTTCGTGAACTTGGTCTTGACCTTGGTATCTTTCGGCCTGTCAACCAGCTACCACGTATCGTTTTCAGCAATGGATTCCAACTCCGACTTGATGGCGGCGTCCCACTGCTTCCCCTTGGGCTGCACAAGCGCCTCTTGCACGGTCGTCGGTTCTGTTGATGCATCCAGCATACACCGCTTCATGCCAATCTATCGACCGGTACCTGCGTCAAAACGCTTCCCCGCTCTCCGCTACCTCCCGCTGCGGCGTGACAGTCTTGGCGGCGTCTCGTCGCTGTGCTGCAATCCTTCTGACTCAGCGTGCTCCGGTGAATCATTGACCAGATTCCTCCCCCAGGATTCCTCCAGCTCCGGTGAACCATCAACCGGACGGACGGCGTGTCCAGAGTATTTTTCTCTGACGCCCAACGCGAACTCCGTCAGGAGTGCAAGCTTTGGCACCCGCGATGCCTCCTTCTATAGATCATTCCACCGGGTCTCCAGCCCAGCTGCATCGTCATCGGAGTCCTCCGGGTCGGCTACTGCTCTTGCTGTACCGCCGCGCTCTGACGTAGCATCATCGACCTCCTTGTCCGCCGGCTCCTCCTCGTACTCAAGGAGCTTGAACCACTCCCCCTGTTTTGGAGTGTTCCCGATGCTTATGTTGTTGCTGCTGCTGCTGAAGCTCTGCTGGTCGTCAAACTCGACGTCATGGCTGCAGACGATCTCTTGCATGCACGGGTCCCAGTTGCTGTACGCTTTTTGTGCACTCTCATAGCCAAGGAACAAACACGGCTTTGCCCGCGGTTCCAGCTTGCTGTCGCGTCGTTGCGCCGCCTGCACCATCACGTGCGCTTTGCACCCTAACACCTTCAGGTGCACCACGTTTGGCTTGCGCCTGCACCAAATCTCCTGCGGTGTCTTCAAGCCGCCCTTACCCTTCAGCACCACTGTTGGGGTGAGGTTGATGGTGTAGCTCGTTGTACGCACGACCTCTATCCAGAACCCTTGCGGCAACCCCGCATCCACAAGCATGGTCTGCACCATGTTCAGTAGTGTCTGGTTCGCCCGCTCCTCCACTCCGTTGGACTGTGGCGAGTACAGCGTAGTGGGTTCCCACTTGATGCCCTGCTGCTTCATCCACCCGTTGCAGCCCACGTACTCTCCGCCATTGTCACTGCGTAGTGCTTTGACCTTCCAGCTAGTCTTCCTCTCCACCACTGCGACGTACTCCTTCAGTCGGTCCATGACCTCGCCTTTCCCCTTCATGAAGTACACGTAGAGCTTCCTGCTGTAGTCGTCAATGAAGGTGACGAAATATCTCAAGCCACCATTTGACGGTGGTTTGAACGGTCCGCACACGTCGTTGTGCACGACCTCTAGTAGGTCCTTTGCGGGAGCCTTGTTCTCATTGAACAGCTTGCATCGTGCTTTGCCCAAAATGCAAGGCTCGCACTTTTTGTGCGCTGCTGCATCTGCTGCCACATCTGCTACACCGTCGATGACGAGGCCGCGCACCATGCCGCGCTTTGCCATCTCCTTAACGGTCGCGGGCGCCGAATGCCCCAACCGTCGGTACCAGAGCTCCAGATCAGTGCTTCCTCCCTTGGCCATGATGACGACGCGCTCCTACGAGTCTGCTGCGTTCGATGCCACCTTGGTCTCCACGATGTAGAGACCACCCTCGCGCTTTGCCTCTAGCACGACCTTGCCGTCGCTGTCGATGTCCACCACTGCGCCTTTCCTACGGAAGAGCACTTCATACCCCTTGTCCGTCAAGCGGCTAACACTCAAAATGTCAGCCAGGCTGGGGACGTGCTGCACATCACGGATTGTGCACAGCTCCTTCTTACCGTCCACCATGACTTCCACCTCCACGTTGCCTTGGCCGGCCGCTGGCTCAACTTTGTCCATACGACCACCATTGACGTGGAGGACTTTTCGTCGGTGACGAACCCCTCCTTCTCTACTTGGGTGTGCTCCTCGGCCCCCAGAAGTCAGGCACCGCCTGTTGGCCTTCTTGAGGAAGTGGTTCTTGTTGCTTTTGAGGAGCGACCTGCCTTTGCTGTTTTTGCCGCCGGTCTTCACCTTCTCTGGGCCCTCACGGTCCCTATGACCTTCCTTGCCGCAGTTGCGGCATGCACCTTTCTTGGCGCCCTTCTTGCCGCCGCTCTTTCCTCTACTTCCTCTACCCCCGCTTCTGCCACCACACGTTTTGGTGACGAGGGCCGATGAGGAAGACGAGGATTCCCCGCAGCTCCGGCGCTGCGCTTCGTTACGGATGTACTCTGTGACCGCGCCATAGGTAAGCTTGTCCTCCGCCCATCCTTCGAGAACGGTGATGAGTGGGCCATGAGGTAGGGCCATCGCCTGTAGCCGCGTGCCCATCTTCCACACCACGTCATTGCATTGTGAGGCGAGCGACTCGATCTGATGCATGGCGGATATGACATCATCTCCCTCCTCGATTCTCACCATAAGGAGTCGCTTCATTGCGAAGATTTTGTTTGCCAGCGACTTGGATTGATGGATGGAGCATTGTTTTTTCCATGCTTCAGCTGCCAGCTTGCAGCCCTGGAAGTAGCCCCACTGCGACTCGGCCGTCCTGGACATCAGCAGAATGAGTACCTCCGTGTTCTTCTTTGCGAAGGCCTCCTTCTCCGCTTCCGTCACCGGCGCTTGGTCGAGGACTTCCGTTCCCATCATGACCTCAAACAGACCATTATGCGCGAGGTGCAACTGGAAGTGCCACCTCCATAGCCCAAAGCCTGGACTGCCCGTATACTTCTGGATGGGCTGCATCTCCTAATGTGCCATATGCGCAGTTGCTACTCCAACGGGTTCTCATAATTTCACGGCGACGTCCAAGATGACGATCCCGTGTACTACGGAAGACGTGAACGTTGGAGGCTTTCAGACCCGTGGGCCCATAACCCTTCCTTTGTCAGGAGCAAATCTACGTGGTGCGGTCTGACGATTATCTGATCGTCTCTAGTGGTTCACGTCTACTGTTTTGGGCGAGTCTGAGACTGAGCGTGAGCTTTCTGGTCGCCTCACGCTATGTGAGAAGGAATTTAGAGACAGTCAGTTTGTGAAGGGAATAATGGCATTTTGCATTAGCTTTTGAACATAGACATAATCACAACATTTATAGGGCTAGTCATGATCTTTCCAACGCACCAAAGTACTTGCGATTTGGCCAAGCGTAGCGCAGGTTATGCTTGCCAAAGCGCAGGTGTCACCCACCGTAGAAACGCCTAACGCCTCCATGGCGCGCACACGCCATGGCGCCTTCCTTCACGTGCAAAGCGCCTTTCCCAAGGCACAGGTCCTTTTTCACGTGGTGTAGGGGTCTGCTGCACTGTTTCCACGTACCCTATCCACTTTTGGGTCGAGTTTGGTGATGGGGTGTGACGAGGTTTGAAACCTGTCCGCGGACCTACAGTCAGATTTTTGACTAAGTCCTTGACTAACAAAATGTACTACTGAGTTTCGGACGCCAAGCCATGATTTTGGCTGAGTCCCTCACTTACAACCTGCACTACTGGATCCGGTGGATGATCCACCTGAGGTGGATTATCCACCGGACTCCTCGGTAGGCCTTCCGGAGTAATTTCTCCATATGGTATTTTTGTTACTCAATCTGGTTGATTATCCACCGGATTTCAAATCGGAGCTCGCTCTCAGAGTCGTTGCACACACCCCAACTTTGAAAGGCCATATCTCCCTTGATACTTGTCTGATTCCGGCGAAACAACTTCCACCGGATTCAGCAACTTGTCACATTTTAGGGGAAAAGATTCGTTTTAGGATCTGAGCAATCCTCAAGTCGCCATATCCACCATAGCGGAGTTACCACTTTTTGGCGGCTTGTCGGCGCTTCCTGGCGCCACACTTGGGCATGCAGACAGGCAATTTTTCAACAGATCCGATTGATGACTGGGTCTGCTTAGAATACTCTTGTTGGTTTTGTGTGACACAGATGGTTGTACGCATCCTTCACTGTCGATTGTGCTGATCTAACAGCGCGTGAGACAAACCAACATCGGTCACAACGTTCGACTAACGAGCAGATGTCGTTTGCTTCATGTAACAGTGTCACAACAGTGGCAGTGACATCTGGTGTCCATAAAACCCACTTCATTTGTTTGTGCCAAGCAACACGTCACCACGGTGCCACATGCTATACATGGGCACCGTTCGTTCCCGGAATATAAAACAAGATATGACATTTGTGACTCCATATGCTCCACACAGCAGGAGCAAAACTGGCATCGTGTGCAGATAAAAATGAATGGGAAAGCAAGAGTTGAACCCATCCCACATTATTATTTTTGGGCCCTTGTACCAATGCCAACCACCTGCACACGGTTTGTTAAGAAGGAACATTGGACAGCCTTTATGCAAATGGGTTTTGAGTTTTTGTCAAGTTTTTTCCACATTGAATGCACTCACTTCTTTGTAAAGTGCTATTTTTTTGCTTTTGTCCACATCGAGTTCAAAACCGATAATGAAAATCCGATACTGAAAATTGGTAACAAAACACTCACCTACGGTGAGAGTAATTACATGACAACTCTCAAAATAATGAAATAATTGAATGCACACAATGCTTTGTGGAGTGCACGGCCCATTTGTGGGAACGGAATTGTTGCGCCAGGACGCTAGCAGATTTGATCGGTGCATGGCTGCGCTCACAGTAGTCAGCGCACTCTCGGGACATACAGCAAGGGTTTCATCCAGACTACCACACCTGGCTATAGTGTACGGCAACCTCTACACGTCCCATTTTACGCCACGTAATATTGAAGACCTCTTTGTGAGAACGGAACTGTTGCACCGGGGCGGTAGTGCGTTCACTGGGTGTGTGGCTGCGCTCACAACTGCCCGCGTACTCTCAGGACGTACGGTGAGGGTTTCATCCAGACTATCACACCTGGCTGTAGCTTACAGCTACCTCTACGCGCCGTATTTCACGCCACACAATTCTGACGGCCCATTTGTGAGAACGGAATTGTTGCGTCGGGACGGTAGCACGTTCAGTGGATGTGTGGCTGTGCTCAGAGCTGCCGATGCACTCTTGGGATGTATGGTGAGGATTTCATCCAGACTATCACACCTGGCTGTAGTGTACGACAACCTCTACGTGCCGTATTTTACACCACGCAATTCTGACGGCCCATATGTGAGAACATAATTATTGCCTCTGGGCGGTAGCGCGTTCACTGGGTGCATGGCTGCACTCAGAGCTGCCGGTGCACTCTTGGGACGTACTGTGAGGGTTTCATCCAGACTATCACACCTGGATGTAGTGTATGGCTACCTCTACATGCCGCATTTCACGCCACATTATTCGGATAGACCATTTGTGAGAACAGAATCGTTCCTCCGGGGCGGTAGCGCGTTCACTGGGTGGATGGCTGCGCTCACAGCTGTTGGCGCACTCTCAGGACGTATGGTGAGAGTTTCATGCAGACTATCACACCTGGATGTAGTGTACAGCTACCTCTACGTACCGCATTTTATGCCACGTAATTCTGACAGTCCATTTGTGAGAACAAAATTGTTGCCCCAAAGCGGTATCGCGTTCACTAGGTGCATAGCTGCGCTCATAGCTGCCAGTGCACTCTCGGGACTTTTGGCGAGGGTTTCATCCAGACTATCAAACCTGGCTCTAGTGTACAGCTACCTCTACACGCCGTATTTCACACCACCAAATTCAGACGGCCCATTTGTGATAACGGCATTGTTGTGCCGGGGCGGTAGCGCGTTCACTGGGTACGTGGCTGCACTCACAGCTGCCGGCGCACTCTC
The DNA here is from genome assembly GCA_023375785.1 of Penium margaritaceum. NCBI lineage: Eukaryota > Viridiplantae > Streptophyta > Zygnematophyceae > Desmidiales > Peniaceae > Penium > Penium margaritaceum. The sequence goes on along the minus strand of SZWC01001829.1, from coordinate 137,506 downwards.
GGGACATACGGCGAGGGTTTCATCCAGACTATCACACTTGGCTGCAGTGTACGGCTACCTTTATGCACCGCAATTTACACCACACAATTATGAGAGCCCATTTGTGAGAAGGGAATTGTTGCGCCAGGGCGGTAGCACGTTCATGGGTGCGTGGTTGCGCTCACAGGTGCCGGCGCACTCTCGGGATGTACAACAAGGGTTTCATCCAGACTATCACACCTGGCTAAAGTGTTCGGCTACCTCTATGCACCACATTTTATGCCACGCAATTGTGACGGCCCGTTTGTGAGAACAGAACTGTTGCGCCGAGGTAGTACGTGTTCACTGGGTGTGTGGCTGCACCCACAGCTCCCGACGCACTCTCGAAACGTACGCCGTGGGTTTCATCCAAACTATCATACATGAGTACAGTGTACGGCTACTTTTACATGTCGCATTTCACGCAACGCAATTCTGACGGCCGATTTGTGAGAACGGAATTATTGCGCCAGGACAGTAGCGTGTTCAGTGGGTGCGTGGCTGCGCTCATAGCTGCTAGCGGACTCTCGGGACGTACGGCGAGGTTTTCATCCAGACTATCACACCTGGCTGTGGTGTACGGCTACCTCTACGCACTGCATTTTACACCACGTAATTCTGACGGCCCATTTGCGAGAACAAAATTGTTGCCCTCGGGCGGTAGCCCGTTTACTGGGTGCGTGGCTGTGCTCACAGCTGCTGGCGCACTCCCGGGATGTACGACGATGGTTTCATCCAGACTATCACATCTGGCTGTAGTGTAAGGCTACCTCTACATGCTGCATTTTACACCACGTAATTCTGACGGCCCGTTTATGAGAATGGAATTGTTGCGCCGGGGCGGTAGCGCGTTCACTTGCTGCGTGGCTACACTCACAGCTGTCGGCGCACTCTTGCGACGTACGGTGAGGGTTTCAGTCAGGCTATCACACCTGGTTGTAGTGTATGGCTACCTCTATACGCCGCAGTTTCCGCCACGTGATTGTGACGGCCCATTTGTGAGAAGGGAAGTGTTGCGCCAGGGCAGTAGCGCGTTCCCTGGGTGCGTGGCTGCGCTCACAGCTGCCGGCATACTCACCGGATATACGGCAAGGGTTTCATCCAGACTATCACACGTGGCTGTAGTATACGGCTACCTCTACGCGCCGCACTTTATGCCACGCAATTCTGATGGCCCATTTGTGGGAACAAAATTGTTGCGCCGGAGCGGTAGCGCGTTCAGTGGGTGCGTGGTTGCACTCACAGCTGCCGAAGACTCTTGGGATGTACGGTGAGGGTTTCATCCAGTATATCACACCTGGTTGTAGTGTATGGCCACCTTTACGCGCCGCATTTTATGGCACACACTTCTAACGGCCCATTTGTGAGAACAGAATTGTTGCGCCGGGATGGTTGCGCGTTCATTGGGTGCGTGGCTGCGCTCACAGCTGCCGAAGCCCTCTCGGGACGCATGGCGAGGGTTTCATCCAGACTATCACACCTGGCTGTAGTGTACGGCTACCTCTATGTACCGCAATAATGCCACGCAGTTGTGACAGCCCATTTGTGAGAACCAAATTGTTGAACCGGGATGGTAGCGCGTTCACAGGGTGCTCGGCAGCGCTCATAGCTGCTGGCAAACTCTTGGGACGTACGGCGAGGGTTTCATCCAGACTATCATATCTGGCTGTAGTGTACGCCTACCTATACGCATCGCATTTTATGCCACACAATTCTGACGGCCTATTTGTAAGAACATAATTGTTGCACTGTGGCCGTAGCGCGTTCACTTGATGCGTGGTTGCGCTCATAGGTGTTGACGCACTCTCGGGACGTACGGCGAGGGTTTCATCCAAACTATCATACCTGGCTGTAATGTATGGCTACCTCTACGCACCGCATTTCACGCCATGCAATTCTGACGACCAAATTGTGAGAACAGAATTGTTGCGACGGGAAGGTAGCATGTTCACTGGATGCGTGGCTGCGCTCACAGCTGCGGGCGGACCCTCGGGACCTACGGTAAGGGTTTCATCTAGACTATCACACCTGGCTGTTGTGTATGGCTACTTCTATGCACCGCATTTTATGCCACGCAATTCCGACGGCCCATTCGTGAGAACGGAATTGTTGGACCGGGGCGGTAGCGCATTCACTAGGTGTGTGGCTGTGCTCACAATTGCCGGCGCACTCTCCAGAAGTACGGTGATATTTCATCCAGATTATCACACTTGGCTGTACTGTATGGCTACCTCTACATGTATTTTACGCCATGCAATTCTGATGGCCCATTTGTGAGAACGGAATTGTTGCGCCGGGGGAAAAGTGCGTTCAGTGGATGTGTGGCTGCGCTCAGAGCTATCGGCGCACTCTCAAGACGTACGTCGAGGGTTTCATCCAGACTATCACACCTGGCTATGGTGTACGGCTACTTCTACGCATCCTATTTTACGCAACGTAATTCCGATGGCCCATTCGTGAGAATCGAATGTTTGCGCCGGGGCGGTACCGCATTGACTGGGTGTGTGGCTACGCTCACAGCTGCCAGTGCACTCTCGAGACATAGCTAGGGTTTCATCCAGACTATCACACCTGGCTGTAGTGTACGGCTACCTCTACATGCCGCATTTTACGCCACCCCATTCTGACGGCCCATTTGTGAGAACGGAATTATTGCGCCAGGGCGGTACCGCGTTCACTGGGTGCGTGGCTGCACTCACAGCTGCCGGTGCACTCTCGGGGCGTGCGGCAAGGATTTCATCCAGAATATCACACCTGGCTATAGTGTACAGCTACCTCTATGCACTGCATTTCACGCCATGCAAATCCGAGGGCTCATTTGTGAGAACAGAATTGTTGCCCCGTGGCGGAAGCGCGTTCATTGGGTTCATGGTTGCACTAAAAGCTGCCGGCACACTCTCAGGATGTACGGTGAGGGTTTCATCCAGAATATCACACCTGACTGTAGTTCACAGCTACCTCTACGCACTGCATTTCACGCCATGCAATTCTGATGGCCCATTTGTGAGAACGGAATTATTGCGCCGAGGCGTAGCCCGTTCACTAGGTGCATGGTTGTGCTCACAGCTGCCAGCGCACTCTCAAGACGTACGGCAAGGGTTTCATCCAGACTATCACACCTTGTAATAGTATACAGCTAACCTCTACGCATCGCATTTCACGCCATGCAATTATGACGGCCCAATTGTGAGAACGGAATTGTTGCGCTGGGGCGATAGCGCGTTCACTGGGTACGTGGCTGCGCTCACAACTGCCGGCGCACTCTGGGGACGTACGACGAGGGTTTCATCCAGATTATCACATCTGGCTGTAGTGTACGGCTACCTCTATGAGCCGTATTTGATTCCACGCAATTCTGACAGCCCATTTGTGAGAACGGAATTGTTGCACCGGGGCGGTAGCACATTCAATGTGTGCGTGGCTGTGCTCAGAGCTGCCGGTGCACTCTCAGGATGTACAAAGAGAGTTTATGTTAGACTATCACACCTGGCTGTAGTGTATGGCTACCTCTATGCGCTGCATTTTATGCCACGCACTTGTGAGGGTCCATTTTTTAGTACGGAATTGTTGCGCTGGGGCTGTAGTGCCGTCACTGGGTATGTGGTTGCGCTCACAGCTTCCGGTACACTCTCGTGACATACGGCGAGGATTTCATCCTGGATATCTCACCTGGCTGTAGTGTACAGCTACCTCTCCACATCGCATTTTACGTCACGCAATTTTGAAGGTCCATTTGCGAGAAAGAAATTGTTTCGTTGGGGCGGTAGCGCGTTCACTGGGTACGTGGCTGCGCTCAAAGCTGCCGGCACTCTCTCAGGATGTACGGCAAGGGTTTCATCCAGACTATCATACCTAGCTGTAGTATATGGCTTCCTCTACGCGTTCCATTTTACACCATGCAATTCTGACGGCCAATTTTTTAGAACAAAACTGTTGTGCCAGGGTGATAGCGCGTTCATTGGGTGTGTGGCTGCGCTCACAGCTGCCGGCGCACTCTCGGGATGTACAGTGAGGGTTTCATCCAGACTATCATACCTCGCTATAGTGTACGCCTACCTCTACGCGCTGCATTCCAAGCGACACAATTCTGACAGCCCATTTGTGAGACGAAATTGTTGCGCCGAGACGGTAGCGTGTTCATTGGGTGCTTGGCTGCGCTAACAGCTGCCGGTGCACTGTCGGAACATAAGACGAGGATTTCATCCAGACTATCATACCTGGATGTGGTGTACAGCTACCTCAATGTGCCGCATTTTACGCCACGTAATTCTGATGTCCCATTTGTTACAACGGAATTGTTGCGTCGGGGCGGTAGCGCGTTCTTTGGGTGCATTGCTGCGCTAAGAGCTTCCGGCACACTCTCGGGACGTACGGCAAGGATTTTATCCAGACTGTCAGACCTGGCTGTAGTGTACGCCTACCTCTACGTGCCGCATTTTATGCCACGCATTTTTAACGACCCATTTGTGAGAACAAAATTGTTGCGCAGGGGCGGTAGCGCATTTGCTGGGTGCGTGGCTGTGCTCACAGGTGCTGGCGCACTCTCATGACGTACCGCGAGGGTTTCATCCAAACTATCACATTTGGCTATAGTGTACGGCTGCCTCAACGCACCGCATTTTATGCCACGTAATTTTGACAGCCCATGTGTGAGAACGGAATTGTTGCACTGATGTGGTAGCGCATTCACTACGTGCGTGGCTGTGCTCACAGCTGCCGGCACACTCTCGTGACGTATGGCAAGGGTTTCATCCAGGATACCACATAAGGCTGTTGTGTACGGCTACCTCTACGCGCCGCATTTCACGCCACACAGTACTGAAGGCCCATTTGTGAGAACGAAATTGTTGCGCCGGGGCAGTAGTGCTGTAGTGGGTGCGTGGTTGCACTCATAGCTGCCGGTGCACTCTTGGGACGTATCGCGAGGGTTTCATCAAGACTATCACAACGAGCTGTAGTGTACGTCTACCTCTACGTGCCGCATTTCACGCCATGCAATTCTGAAGGCCCATTTTTTAACAACGCAATTGTTGCGCTGGGGCGGTAGTGCGTTCAATGGGTACGTGGCTGTGGTCACAGCTGCCGCCGCACTGTCGGGACGTACAGCGAGTGTTTCATCCAGACTATCACATCTGGCTGTAGTGAATGGCTACGTCTACGTACCGCATTTCACGCCATGCAATTCTGATGGCCCATTTGTGAGAACAGAATTGTTGCACCATGGCGGTAGCGCGTTCACTGGATACGTGGCTGCGCTCACAGCTGCCGGCGCACTCTCGGGACGTACGGTGAGGGTTTGATCCTTACTATCACACCTGGCTGTAGTGTATGGCTACCTCTACGTCCCGCATTTTACGCCACACAATTCTGTCGGCCAATTTGTGAAAAAAGAATTGTTGCGCTGAAGGCATAGCGCGGTTGGATATGTGGCTACGCTCACTGCTACCAGCGCACTCTTGGGACGTACGGCGAGGGTTTCATCCAGACTATCACACCTAGCTGTAGTGTGTGGCTACCTCTACTTGCCTCATTTCATGCCACACAATTGTGAGAGCCCATTTGTGAGAACCGAATTGTTGCGCCGGGGTGGTAGCGCGTTCACCGGGTGCGTGGCTGCGCTCACAGCTGCCGATGCACTCTCAGGACGTATGGTGAGGGTTTCATCCATACTACCATACCTGGGTGTAGTGTACGGCTACCTCTACGTGCCGCATTTTACGCCACGTAATTCTTACGGCCCATTTATGAGGACGGAATTGTAGCGCGGGGGTGGTAGCACGTTCACTGGGTGCGTGACTGCGCTCACAGCTGCCGGCGCACTCTCGAGACGTATTGTGAGGGTTTCATCCAGACTATCATACCTGGCTGTAGTGTATGGCTACTTCTATATTCCGCATTTTACGCCATGTAATTCTGATGTCCCATTTGTTTGAACAGAATTTGTGCACCGGGACGGTAGCGTGTTCCTTAGGTCTGTTGCTGCGCTCACAGCTGCCGGGACACTCTCAACACGTACGGCAAGGGTTTCATCTAGACAATCACACCTGGCTATAGTGTGGAGCTACCTCTACGCCACACAATTCTGACGGCCCAGTTGTGAGAACGGAATGGTTGTGCTGGGACGGTAGCGTGTTCATTGGGTGTGTGGCTGCGCTCATAGCTGCTGGTGCACTCTTGGGACATATGTTGAGGGTTTCATCCAGACTATCATACGTGGCTGTAGTGTACGGCTACCTCTATGTACCGCATTTCATGCCACACAATTCTGACGATCCATTAATGAGAAAGGAAGTGTTGCACTGGGGCGGTAGCGCATTGACTAGGTGTGTGGCTGCGCTCACAGCTACCGGCACACTCTCCGGACGTACGGTGAGGGTTTCATCTAGACTATCACACCTCGCTGTAGTGTACGGCTACCTCTATGCGCCGTATTTTACGCCATGCAATTCTGATTGCCCATTTGTGAGAACGGAATTGTTGCACTGGGACGGTAGTGCGTTCATTGGGTGCGTGGTTACGCTCACGGCTATACACCTGGCTGTAGTGTACGGCTACCTCTATGCGCCACATTTTTCGGAGGTATGGTTAATCGGGGCCTTTTCCTGCACCCGTTTTCAAGTGTACCCGTCTAGTGTGTGATTTTTTCCTATATGGAATGCTCGACCTCCACCCCTATGGGGGGGTCCATTGCGTGGGACTAGTGTATGAGTGTAGTACGCTCATCCTCCACACAAAAGTACATTGATCACAAACTCAGTGTGTGATTTTATCCTCTATAGAAACTGGATCCCCACCCCTATGCAGGGGTCCAATGCGTGGGGAAGTGTATGAGGGAAGTGTGCTCGTTCCCCACACAAAAGTACACAGATCACGCACTCAGTGCGTGATTTTATCCTATACGGAAAACTGGACCTCCACCCCTATGGGGGGGGTCCAGTGCGTGGGACTAGTGTATGAGTGTAGTGCGCTCGTTTCCCATACAAAAGTACACTGATCACGTACTCAATGCGTGATGTTATCCTATATGGAAAACTGGACCCCCATTCCTATGGGGGGGTCCAGTGCGTGGGGTTAGTGTATGAGGGCAGTGCGCTCGTTCCCCACACAAAAATACACTGATCACGCACTCAGTGCGTGATTTTGTCCTTTATGGAAAACTGGACCTCCCCCTATGGGGGGTCCAGTGCGTGGGGCTAGTGTATGAGGACAGTGCGCTCGTTCCCCATACAAAAATACACTGATCACGCACTCAGTGCGTGATCTTGTCCTATATGGAAACTGGACCCCCTCCCCTATGGGGGGGTCTAGTGCGTGGGACTAGTGTATGAGAGCAGTGCGCTCGTTCCCCACACAAAAATACGCTAATCACGCACTCAGTGCATGATCTTGTCCTACATGGAAACTGGACCCCCTCCCTTATGGGGAGGTCCAGTGCGTGGGGCTAGTGTATGAGGGCAGTGCGCTCGTTCCCCACATAAAAGTACACTGATTGAGCACTCAGTGCGTGATTTTGTCTCCTATGGAAAATTGGACCTCCTCCCCTATGGGGGGGTCCAGTGCGTGGGGCTAGTGTATGAGGATAGTGCGATCGTTCCCCACACAAAAATACAATGATCACGCACTCAATGTTTGATTTTTTCCTAAATGGAAAACTGGACCTCCTCCCCTATGGGGAGGTTCAGTGACTGGGGCTAGTGTATAAGGGAAGTGTGCTTGTTCCCCACACAAAAGTACACTGATCAAGCACTCAGTGCGTGATTTTATCCTACATGGAAAACTGGACCCCCACCCCTATGGGGGGGTCCAGTGCGTGGGGCTAGTGTATGAGTGCAGTGAGCTCGTTCCTCCCTCAAAAGCAAACTGATCACGCACTCGGTGTGTATGTTTATCCTACATGGAAAACTATATCTCCACCCCTATGGGAGGGGTCCAGTACGTGGGGCCAGTGTATGAGGGTAATGTGCTCGTCCCCCACACAAAGATACACTGATCACGCACTCAGTGCGTGATTTTGTCCTATATGGAGAACTGGACCTCGTCCCCTATGGGGGGGTCCAGTGCGTAGGGCTAGTGTATGAGGAAAGTGTGCTCATTCCCCATACAAAAGTACACTGGTCACGCACTCAGTGCGTGATTTTATCCTCTATGGAAAACTGGAACCCCGCCCCTATGGTGGGGTCCAGTGCATAGGGCTAGTGTATAAGGGCAGTGCGCTCGTTCCCCACACAAAAATACACTGATCACGCACTCAGTGCGTGATTTTGTCCTTTATGGAAAACTGGACCTCCCCCTATGGGGGGTCCAGTGGGTGGGGCTAGTGTATGAGGACAGTGCGCTCGATCCCCATACAAAAATACACTGATCACGCACTCAGTACGTGATCTTGTCCTATATGGAAAACTAGACTCCCACCCCTATGGGGGGGTCATGTACGTGGGGCTAGTGTATGTACATACTTGATGTGTACATACACAATTTGAGTACACTAGAATTTCAGTGCCCTTGCCTAGTGCGAGCGCACTACTAGAGCGCACTCGAAACCCAGTGCGTGATTTGCCCGTCATCAACCATATATGATTTTTCGCCACGCAATCAGGATCATACATCGTCTTTCTTTGTCACTACCAGAAGCCTCCTCCTCCTTTCTTTGTTGTTGGTAACGTAAACAATTATTGCCCTTCTGTTTCCCAGGTTTCAAATGAAGGATTCCACGTCACTGTTTTTCGTGGCCATTGTCACGAAAAGCATCATGTCACTTCCGTTACCAACTTAATATTTGGAACATGAAGTGACAAAAGCAGATTTGGCCCATGTGCACGCAATTGTTTTGTTTACGTCTGTTGTTACGGAAAACTAGTCAGACATATATAGGCAATGACCATTACATTACTTCTGTTCAGAGCTATGTCGATATCTCAGAACGCAACGAATTCGGTTCGTGTCCTCAATTGCAGAAGTGCGTATTGTACTTGCGTTTCGAGAACACGATGGATCTACTCTCTTTTCTGTTTACTACTTTTGCATTCGTTGACACTAGTCACCCACTTTCCTGCATGACAATGTTCTTCCGAGATCCATGAGGCCGGAACGTAGGCACACAATGAACGATCGTTTTATTCTGCAAAACAAATTGTGAAATATACTGTACGACGCGCTCCGAGCCGTCAGTCGGCTGTCAGGCCTGCAGGCCGGCCGGCTCTGCAGGCCTGCTTTGTCTGGACCTGCCCACTATACTACACATTTTCAGGGCACATGCACTCCGTGCATTTTCCCTGAAAAAGACATCTCTAACTACAAATAGTAGAACACTATCGGGTTACCTACAAAGTGTCAACCGGCCTGAGGCAAACGGACTAGAAAACAGGGCCGACACAATAGCACCTGCCGTCCGCTCCTAGCATTTCAGCTAGGAGAAGATATCACCCTCAGGATCACGGTTCCACACTGAGCAGTTCCTAGGCAATCACTTGCTAGCAACTGTGTCCACTTAACACTTGGTCACTTTCGCGCGAGGTGCTAGTCAAAGACTAACTCCTGGGGCTTAGACCAACCAGTGTCTTCTTTATACTGTTCCTTAGTTGGACAACTCTGTGAGGAGCATCTAAGGCCAGATTGTGTAATTAGAATGAGGAATGAGCCTGGTACATATAGTCCTAGGCCTGGCTTCTAAGGTGTGTGGG
>SZWC01001829.1:74240-119303 GCA_023375785.1 Penium margaritaceum | reverse complement strand
GATATAGATATAGATATAGATATAGATATAGATATAGATGTAGATATAGATATAGATATAGATATAGATATAGATATATATATAGATATAGATATAGATATAGATATAGATATAGATATAGATATAGATATAGATATAGATATAGATATAGATATAGATATAGATATGGATATAGATATATAAATAGATATAGATTGTAGCGTGTGGATCATTTTTAGGATTAAAAATGGTTTTGAAATATTTACGGTATGTTTTGGGGTATCGAGATTGGAGTTTCGAGGCGTCCTTGTTCGTAAAATAATATATGGGCTCAATTCGTGATCGACTCTAGTCCAAAAATACCTTTAGTGAGGATTTGGGGCGAGAGGAGTGTCACGATGGAGATTCCATCATGTCACTCCTCCTCTACCCCTTGAGCGCCGCTAGGGCCCTGTTTTCACATGGCTGTGCCATGTGGAAGGATTAGTCTAGTATGCATGTTTTGAGATCTGTGCCTTGTGACGACCTTGTCCGTCTGTGGCGCGGTTCGTCTCAGCCAAAATGGCTGAGGTGACCATTCGCTACTCCTCCTTGGACTACACTTTCTGAGGGTCTAAGTTTTGGGTTCAGAAGTTAGTCACAAAACAGCCCACGGCTGTTACATTGGCATCAGAGCCAGAGCTTCCGTGCAAAGAAAACTACCGTGGTTTTCGGAAACACTCAGGTGTCGGATATCGACATCGAAGGATGGCGTCAGCCGACGACACAGTTTACAGGAAAGAAGAATGGATGAATGTTTGGACCGGTCGTCCAAACACCGCCCGATCGGCAGAGAGATCGCAACAACGAGGTGCGAAAGAGTGAAGATCACCAAGCTGATAGCTCGAGTGAAAAAATATACATTGAAAGAAGGACGCGGAAGGAGTCACTAAACACCGCCCGACCGGTGACGTTGGATCGAGCTCATCAATAGCTCGACGAGAGCTCGTCGAGAGCTTTTCGAGCTGAGAGCCGGGCCAAGATGGGAGGTGGGGGGATTTCTTCCCCCCACAGCACCGCCCCCTCATTAGAAAGCCCACACGGAGGAGAGGAGCAAACCCCCTGCTCCGCTCCGCCACACTTGGCGCCGACAGCATTGAGGGTGCAGGAGAGGGCCAGCCCTCCCCTTCTCCCCCTCGTTCATGGTGCCAAAATTGCCAAGGGGGAGGAGAGGGGCAGGCCTTCTCTCCCCCTTGTCCAGGATTCCATCAGCGCCGAGGGGGAGGAGAGGGACGACTTCCCCCCTCTCCCCCTCGTCCATGGCGCAGACTGCGCCGAGAAGGAGGAGAGGGGCAAGCCCCCCTCTCCCCCACGTTCATTGTGCCAACAACACCGAGCAGGATGATAGGGGCGACTTCCCCCCTCTCCCCCTCGTCCATGGCACCGACGGCGCCGAGGGGGAGGAGAGGGATGAGCCCCTCCCTCCCTCTCCCCCTCGTCCACGGTGCCGACGACGCCGAGGAGGAGTAGAGGGGTGAGCTCCCCCTCCCTCTCACACTCGACCACGGGGCCAACGGCGCGTAGACGCCAAGGGGGAGGAGAGAGGGTGATCCCCCTCCCTTTCCCTCTAACGTGGGCTGACGGCCCAAGGGGGAGGAGAGGCGGCAATCTCCCCTCTCTCCCCTCGGGAAAAGGGAGGAGATGAGACGACCTCCCCTCTTCATCCCCCCCTTCCGCTCTCACGTGGAGTGACGGCCCAAGGGGGGGGGGGGAGAGGGAAGGCGTCCCTCTCTTCACCCGCCCTTCGTGAGCCTGATAGCCCCCAGGGGGAGGCGACGGGACGAACTCCCCATTCCTCCCCTCACATGGGCCCACGCCCCAAGAAGGAAGGAGAACAGGTAGCTTCCTCCTTCCTCCCTCTGCGGCGGAAGGAGTTGCCGCAAGTGCACACACGATGTGTACAACAGTGCTTTGTGGTGCAGCATGCACGAGTGGCACAGCTGGTAACTAGTGCGAAGTGTTTGTCGGAGGCGAGGCTTCGGCCATCAGAGAGGTAGAACACACTTTTGCCCGAGATACCTCCTGTTTTGGACCCGATTGGTTTCACATGGAATGAAAGAAAGTTCCTTCGTTTGGTGTCTGTTTTGCGCACCATAAAAACCTATTTGAAGCTCAGACCGAGCTCCAAATTTAGGTTAAATAAAAGTATCTCTTTCCAAAAGGTTAAAAATCTCTTAGTGCCACTGGCACTAGAGGCGAGGACGATTTCCTCGTTTGGACCCGGGGTTTGGCCTTGTTGGCCGTGGGTTCATCACTGTAAAAAGCGGCATGGGGCTCATCCCAGGCTGTAAAATGTATCGAGAAGTTTCTCGATCATTTTTCTTCAATATTTTTCTGTTCATGGGAAAAAAAGGGAAGATGGACAGTTTTCTTAACACACCCCCGGATGACTCTTGGAAGATTTCAAGCATCAAACAAAAAAGACACTTGATGTGTCATGATTTAGTCCATTCTTTATAGATCCTGAAATTGAGGAATTCTATGTTAACCGTTTACCAAACGTTCAAAACGGTGAAAACATTTGTGGTTAAACCGGAGTGTGGTGAAGTTAACCATGGGTTTTGACGCACCAATTTAAAAGCTCCAGTTGAGCTTTTCCAAAAACCAGTAGTTCTGATTTTCTTTTTCTTTTCTGTTCCAAAGCACAAAAAGGAGGAAAACCGACAGTTTTCCATGTCCTGAACGGAACTCACTTGGAAAAATTTCAATGTGAGAAATTTAGCACCGACAGTGCCTAACATTTTCTGAATTGACCTCAAAGCTTGGGGTGTTACGTGAGAAAATCCGGAAGGGGTGATCGTTGAGAGCCACGACATGGCTCAACACGGGTCATACATTTGCAAAACAATTTTATTTGCACAAAACAGCCACTACGTTATCGGATCACAAAACCACAACAGTGACGTACATCAAGACGAGTTCTTGACCTAGATAAAGTAACATACGTGCTGTGACCACTCGATGACTCGCCTACTTGTGGCAACAATGAAAAATGTGTAGACAGCACAAAACGAGTGTTGATTGCACGGTTATATGGACATCGACCACATCATCGACGTAAGTGATGATTACACTACGGGCCACACCATAAGTGCTGGTTTCAGAAATTTTCTCGGTGCCAAACACACCAGTGAAAGAGTGCTAGTTGTAATTTAATCACGGATTCCAGAAGCATCCGTGATGCTAGTTCCAAACGCACTTCTCATGGTCTGCAAAGGCATACCAAAGCAAAGGCCGGTTGCAAATCCACATGGGTGCCGATTGCACCAATGATACAAGGCAAGTCATTTGTGCTTGCATTTTGATGAGAGGAGAGTGTGAGTGCAGATCGCACTCAACACACACACGATGGTGAAAATCCTTGCACGAGGATCGAGTGCACAAAATTGACAAGTGCCAGTTGCACTGGGAGCATGACCAATATGTGAGATGCAATTGTAGCATTCATGCGAGTGCCGACCACACAATCCCAAAGAACGCTGAATGCATGGTCGATGGGTGCGTCGGTTACTCGTTGGCATGAGTGTCAAATGCACCATTTTCATAGACGCCGATTGCACGACTGACAAAAGCTGCGAGTTGTACTTTTGTCATGGATGCCGAATGCATCACTCATGCAAGTGCCAAACGCACTATGGCCATAAGTTACAATTGGGTTAGCTATGCTAGTGTTGATGGTACAACACATGTTGTAAGATGCCAATTGCACCGATAACATGGGTGCAGATTGCACCCCGTTGTGTCAACTAGCAAGAACTAGCCAACCGTTGCCTCGTTGTGCTAGATTGCAATAGACCACCAAACGTAAGCATACGATCTATTCGTTAACTGATTCTACAGGTAAGGGCGTCAAGTGCATTATTTGAACTGCCAAAATACGTTGTCTGACATTTGCAAGGCATCTCGACGACGTTGAGGATGGTCATACTGTCAAATTCTTCAAATTAAAGAATCGACGGGCATGTCCGGAAACAATCACGGACGGCTGTGGTGATCAGTGGTATGCCCGAATGGTGTAACAAAAACACAGCGGTCTCGGTTGTCACCGACAGTGATGATCATTGGAAATTGAAAAAATTGCCCTGCCGATAGCAGCATCGGAAGGTACTTCTGAACGAAGTACAAATCAAAATTTAACGCATAAATCACATGTGTCGAGGATGATATCCTCAACTTGAACCATGCTGAATTTGGACGAACTCCTCCATGTCCATAGATGGAACGTGCTACAAAAGCCAAGTCGGTTGAGCACCATTTCCAAAACATGCACGGCTTGCATGACCGCAAGAGGTCAGAGCGCATGACCAAGCGCTGGATACAAACCTCTTTTCAATAGGTCAAGGTATGCTGTTCATACCATGGTACTTCAGCCACTTGAAACTGGGTACACGACATGTGTGAAAAACGTGTACGACATGCACAAAAACATTATCCACTATCGGTTGGTGCGTCAATCACAACAGAAGTTGTGGATACGTTGGTTGGACGAATGATCACAATGGTTTTGTGAAAATTGAACAAGCTGACGATATTAGCTGATGTCTTGGATAAAAATGGCGACACCATTTCACCAAACAGGTAGTTTGGTGGGTGCAGGATGTGTGCTATAGCAGTCTCACGTCCCATTGCGCTACAATGTTCAAAGGAAAATGTGATCATTTCATGAGTAAGCCCATGTCATGACTATGTCATGAGATGTGAAATTGACCTGGTCTGATGGCACATCAACTTAAATCCTTGAGGGTTGTCATCGTGCTACCTGTACACAGTGTGTACTAGATGCATCTGTACCTTTCGAAGGTTCTGAGCGTCATCAGTCATGGCCAATGCAAACATCGGCCCATGATTGAATGTGTCAAGGATGACATCCTTGAATAAATCCAATGGAGAAATAATTGACATCGTATCACTCGGTGAGTGATGAACAAATTGTGGTACCCGACCGGTACCGACGAAAAAAAAAGGGTACATGAGTGTACCGACAACCCTCTTCAAAAGACAAGGATAACTGTTGGTGGGGATTTTAAATGCGTCAAAAAGGGGCAAAGACTCTTCTATGGGTCCTCAACGGTTTAAGCCGCCCGCAGTGCGGTGGTTGAAGACTGCAAAAGTCACTCTCTGGCGTATGACGAGATCGACAAAATGTCGAATATGAACATGTTTGAAGGCGACACCTTCAGTCTATCATCACTCGATGAGTGAACATGTCATGTACGTGGATAGACAATAGGGCGTGAGCCAATGTTGGTAAGATGAGTTCACCCACAGTTATGTAGAAATTCAATTTCAAAGAAAGCGAGCGATACTCGTTTTCTACTAATGGAGTCCCAGATTTCTATGACGATGTCATAGTTGTCTACAAGCTAACTACGACATAGTTGGGATCATAAAAAGGACTAGGTTTTTTGTCTTAAGCTTATGCCCATGGGAACGACCTATAAGCTGATAGCTTTATGCTAACAGTGTGTTAGCATCCACATCTTGGTGGTCCGACCGACAACATAACGAGTCATAATCAACATTGAAACAAAATAACGACCAGTGTATCCTAACCAGATGTTGATGTGAAATGGCTCTTCAAGATGGGCCTTCAGAGACGATATCTCTCCTCAAATCCTTCAGATGTTTTAAGAAACGCCTCAAAGTTGATGGCATCGTGTCACAAAACACTAGTTGTGTATATCGCGCTCTTCAAACATCATGCGGATGGATTCTGATCATGCCAAAGATATGGTATAGCACCGCCTATGTGATATCGATGTGTAAAATAAATCTAACATCCAATTTGTTGGAAGAAAACTATTCTCTGAGAGAGATCATGATGACTACGATGTAGTCAAAGTATGCTCACTGACGAAAGGTCATGGTGAAGCGGCTCAATTCCCTTGGTTTTGGGGATGGTTTTATTGATGTACATTGCCAAATGCAAGTACAATATGTTTTTGGATGTTATTGCGGTGATATCCAGGATTGTGGTGGTTTGTGTGATGTCTTCGATGAGGGCGATACCCTCCACAAGTGCCTCGAATAAGGCATATAAAAATACTTAATTGAGTGGAAGTACCGAATGTACACAATAGAAGACATTGAAGCAACATGAATTATTGTAACATGGCAAACACAATCCATTGACGGGCTTTTGAATGGAACTCTTGGACTCGATTATATAATCATAGGAATAACCAAGAACTAGTTGTTCTAGGATCACCGGATGTGATTCAGAAGTGTTTGATCACAATTACATGGAATTGACACTCAGAAGGTGTTCGTCCAACTTGTACCATAATGATTGTGATCGTGGTACACCCGTTTGGTGAATACCATATGCTGAACACTTCGTTCATGGATAGAATCCGTGGTTGTTGAGATTGGTTGTCTCAGCTAACCTAGTTCAAAAGCAGTGTGCTTTAAACAGGGACGTGAGCGGCAGCCTGCAGTACACATTTTAGACAAAAATGAGGGGATGATGGTTGAAACCAAGATCATCTAGGTCGGAGCATTGTCGCATCTAATGACGGATGTTGACGATAATTGTGCGTGCCAGATGACCAATGCCACCTCTTTCAATGATGAGTGCAATCTTTGGAAGAAGAAACAAGTGTGCTCAGCAACCATATCTTAGGACCTTGGTGCCTCCCAACCCTAAGATAAAGCTGCCATGCAAGTTGCATGGGCTTAGTGGAGCTTGGTTGAGTTCAGCCAACCAATCCACGGGTACTGAAAGAGGTCAGATGGACCTACACGTTGTTATGAACACGTGGTTACAAATTGAGAGGAATGATGTCTGGATCTTGAATTGTACGTATTCACAATATTTCAGGGAGGTACCATCTTGACAACAACCCCTTGGAAGAGATCATATCCGAACGACATGGGAATTGTTGTGTGGACCTAGACAATTTTTGCAGGGACCCCCGGTTAATTGGTCACAAGGACGCTCCTTGCAAAGGGGGAGGAGGCGTTACCACAACAGCTTGCTGAACACGTACCGCATGAAATATGGAACAGATTCTCTTCCATACCCTCTTCCAGGCTGGCAAGACTACATTGACAATGTACGTCCCAAACGGCATCGGCCATGCCAGTGATACACACGTGTGATGAATATTTTGCGAAGGAATGCCAACACTTGTGATCAACCGTACAATGGATGTACGTGTCTCGTCTTGGAAAGAGCCAAGAAAGTGTGTGATCAATATGGATTGTTGCACGCAATTGATCACAATCGTGGAAACCACGCATGTGTGTGGTTGATTGTGCGTGAAGATGACACAACAGTGTTGCGGATTAAAATAGTTCAGAATTATGCTCTTATACATGTTTTGTTTTTGCATAGTTTGCATCTTGAAGTAGGCAATGATTGAACGTCCATGAGCAAGGACAAACCGGGACGGTTTGGAGAAAAGGGGGAGGAATGTATTGTGTGGACCATTTTTAGGATTAAAAATGTTCTTGAAATATTTATGGCATATTTTGGGGTCTCGAGATTGGAGTATCGAAGCATCCTTGTTCGTAAAATAAGAACTGAAGATGACAGAGGGGCTCACTGTCAACAGGCTTCAACTGCTTCAACCTAAAGCACATCTTCGTACGGTGGCCTCCCTCCATGAACTAAATTCTGGGAAACCTCCTCTTCCCTGGAGCCGTAAAACACATCTCCTAATGCAGAGCCGGTACTCCTTCCCTGGTGCTTACCCATACTATCCTCATGCTTCTCACCCCTCCACCACAAACAAAAACATTGGGACTACCGCTTCATCGTCATCCCTCTGCAAGTGTCTTGTGACATTGAAGGGGGTGTCAGGACTGAGTGGCAATGCTCACAAGACACATCCGTCAACAGGTTTCATGGAAATTTTACCCGTGTACCTATGGCGGAGGAAGCGGAAAAAGAATATGACGAGATCCGGATCACCTCCGAGCCTGAACAGAAACAACAGTGCACTCGCTCGAATGGACCGATGACCGGCAGTCATTGGAGCTCATCCCCAAACAGCCATTGGCGGTAACCTCCAGCGGGAACGACCGGCAGGAACACTAACGGACGCCGCGGTCCCCGCATAACGCCAAAATACCGAACGATCAGTCCGCCTTCCTCAACGGACAACGCCGAAGAACAGAAGCGGAGTCGCTGCGCGACTCCACGCTCAGCACCAGCAACAGCAAGACTGACCCTCTTGTGGCGTCACCTGTCATACCGCCCACCAAATCAGTAGCTTTGTTGTCTTCATACAACGTAGGGTGTCAGAAGAATGCAGACATGAGANGATGACCGGCAGTCATTGGAGCTCATCCCCAAACAGCCATTGGCGGTAACCTCCAGCGGGAACGACCGGCAGGAACACTAACGGACGCCGCGGTCCCCGCATAACGCCAAAATACCGAACGATCAGTCCGCCTTCCTCAACGGACAACGCCGAAGAACAGAAGCGGAGTCGCTGCGCGACTCCACCCTCAGCACCAGCAACAGCAAGACTGACCCTCTTGTGGCGTCACCTGTCATACCGCCCACCAAATCAGTAGCTTTGTTGTCTTCATACAACGTAGGGTGTCAGAAGAATGCAGACATGAGAACAGCAGCAGCAGAAGCAAGCAGAAGCATCGGGACATGCAACCGTACGTCAGCAGAGTGACGTAGGCGAGAGCGGTCCAAGGAGTTAGTCGCGGGAGCTGATAGAGGCTGAGAAGCAAGGTAGCCAAGGTAGACAGGTTGATGTGAGAGAGAGAGAGAGCTGGTAAGGTGAGTGATGGTTAGCGGAGTATGAGAGCTGAGCGAAGGAGCGAGAGTGATGGAGCGAAGCGTTGAGAGGGGTTGGCGAAGACGGGAAATGCGAGGGGCGAGCAGAGCAAAGACACGGCGGCGAAGCCGCGGAACCAAAGGGGAACAGAATGAGCAGAACTGTTCTGGTTAAACTAGGGAGGGAATGAACATCCTCCGTATATACTGCAGAACAGGACAAAGTAAGTATTAACGGCTTCTTTCCGCTAGCCGTACGCGTGGCGACATAGTCGCTTATTAGGAGCGGCTTGGCCCCGGCAGAACGGTCATGTCCGACCAGCCGTTGCTAAAGTGGTTCGATGCGAGACCTGAACCAGTATCAAGGATTCGGCTTATCCGAGGGATATATATTGTGAGGGAGACCTTGTCGGAGTCATATTTCTGACAGCCCCCTTGAGTCCGACAAGGTATGAATACTTGAGTGCCTATAGGGCACCAGTGTCTAGGTGTCTTTGTCTAGTGGGGGGATTGACCACTCGACGGAGGAAGAGGATGATCACGTTGCAGAGGTTTGGGTTCCACGCTGCTGCCACAAGAGTGTGCCACATTGCTGCAACGGGTGACACTTCGTCGATAATTTTGTGGTAGATAGTATGGGTGGTGTCACGTAAGCATCTTTTCATGTCCTGCAAGGTCGTTGTATATGCCCTTGGGGGACATCCGGGGTTGTCATAAACTCCTTCCAGAAAGAGGGAGAGTTGATACCCACGGAGGAAAGAGAGCTTTGTCTTGACTTGTATGCCACCATACCAGTCGTGGATGTTTTCTCCCAACTGATCAAGAACTGGAATGTGTGTCCAGTCGAGGACTTGTGCTGTCATGATGGTTGGTTGTTGGCGGTGTGTGACAGTTGCTGGTGTTTGTCTACCTGCGGTATTTGATAGGATGGATCCTTGTGGCGAAGGGATGGATGATGGAGTGGGCGCAGGGATGGACCACGTGCGCTGAAGGAAGCTTCGTCGTGGGCGCAGCCGTTTTCCCAGAAAGGTGATGCGACCGGGCAGATCCGTGTGCCGAGTTGATGACGGAGAAGAATGATGGCAAAAGTTGATTGATGATGGAGTGGGCGCAGGGGCAAAACCACGTGCGCGATTGGGATAGGGGAGTAGAATGCGGCAAGGGGAAGGTAGAGGCCAATGTGCCGCGAGAGATCTGCTGTAGGCGTGGGTGCAGGCTGCTGCGAAGCGGGCAGCTAGCTCGTGCAGGTCCTTGTGCCGTTCACAGATGCTGATGCTAGCTGAAGCAAAATCTGATGATGATAGCTGAGTGGGCGCAGGGGCGAACCACGTGCGCTGAAGGAAGCTTTTGGCGTGGGCGCAGGTTGTCGCGGAAAGGCGATGCGACCGGGCGGATCCTTGTACCGAGCTGAAGGAAATGCGAAAGCGGAGGAAGCGATTGATTGATGAGTGGGCGCAGGGGCGGAACCTCGTGCGCTGAAAGAAGTTTCGGCGTCGGCGCAGGTCATCGCGGAAATGGGCGATGCAACCGGGCGGATCCTTGTGCCAAGCTGAAAGCGATTGCGGAAGTGGAGGAAGCGATCGATGGATGAGTGGGCGCAGGGGCGGAATCACGTGCGCTGAAGGAGGGTTCGGCGTGGGCGCAGGTCGTCGCGGAAAAGGCGATGCGACTGGGCGGATCCTTGTGCCGGTTTGAAAGCGATTTGCGGAAGCGGAGGAAACGATTGATTGATGAGTGGACGCAGGGGCGAAACTACGTGCGCGATAAAGCGATGCTGATGCGGATGATGGATGGAAGGTGGCGCGGAGGATGCTGATGATGACGAGGAGACAAATGCGGAGGCGGCGCGGATGATGCTGAAAAATGGAGAGGCAGAGATGAGGCGGGAACGGGCGGCTGATGAAGCAGAGGAAACTGGAGCGAGGAGGAGGAGGAGGGATGACGGAGACGAGTGGAGATGAAGGCTGAAGGCTGATGATGTTGGAGAAGACGGGAGACAGGGAGCGACGCAAGCGGAGAGAGCCAATGTGGGACGCGGTGCGGCAGATGGAGCGATACAACCACTTCTTCTTGCATTCAGGAGAGTGACGGCTTGTTCCCCAGTTGGCTCAGAAGTGGGAGCAGGAAGACTGGTGGTGTCCGATATCCTATCAGCCGGAAGAAGTTGGTTGCCAGAGAGTCAGGCAGCGGGCAGGGATACTAGACCGCAGATGTCAGGAGAGTGACGGCTTGTTCCCGAGTTGGCTCGGAAATGGGAGCAGGAAGACTAGTGGTGTCCGATATCCTGACGGCGGAAGTTTTGGCTGCAACTGCTGACGAGGCAAGGAGGCGAAGCAAGAAGGCGGCTCGAGATGATGGCCGCAGGTGGACAAAGGATGACAGCAAGGAAGGAGCAGATAAAGTTGATGAGATGGGATGAAAGGGAAGGAGATGCTGGCGGAGGTGGATGCGATGAGGAGCAGCGTATGGCAGACTGCGAGAAGCTTCTTGGTAGTTGACGGAAGGCGGCGGCTCGAGAGTTACTTGCGGCTGATGTGGGCGACACGTCACCGGTTGTTAGCCACGGGCGCGGAAATGGGCGCAGGGCCTTCTTGGGATGACGGGGTGTTTCTTCAGCGTGGAGAACTTGTCAGGCAGAGCTGGTGTTGTCAGCTGCTGGCGAAGCGGCGAGGCACGGAACGGCGGTAGCGGTGGCAGGATAACGCGAGTCGGAGTGGTGAAGCAAGGATGACGGCAGAGCGATGACGCGGTCACGGGACTCCAGGCGATGTTGCCTGAAGCTCTGATACCATGTCAGAAGAATGCAGACATGAGAACAGTAGCAGCAGAAGTAAGCAGAAGCATCGGGACATGTAACCGCACGTCACCAAAGTGACGTAGGCGAGAGCGGTCCGAGGAGTTAGTCGCGGGAGCTGATAGAGGCTGAGAAGCAAGGTAGCCGAGGTAGACAGGTTGATGTGAGAGAGAGAGAGCTGGTAAGGTGAGTGATGGTTAGCGGAGTATGAGAGCTGAGCGAAGGAGCGAGAAAGACAGAGCGAAGCATTGAGAGGGGTTGGCGAAGACGTGAAATGCGAGGGGCGAGCAGAGCGAAGACACGGCGGCGAAGCCGCGGAACCAAAGGGGAACAGAATGAGCAGAACTGTTCTGGTTAAAATAGGGAGGGAATGAACATCCTCTGTATATACTGCAGAACAGGACAAAGTAAGCATTAACGGCTTCTTTCCGCTAGCCGGACGCGTGGTGACGTAGTCGCTTATTAGGAGCGGCTTGGCCCCGACAGAACGGTCGTGTCCGACTAGCCGTTGCCAAAGTGGTTCGGTGGGAGACCTGAACCAGTATCGAGGACTCGGCTTATCCGAGGGATATATATTGGTAGGGAGACCTTGTCGGAGTCATATTTCTGACATAGGGGCCTCCGAACACCTGTCTCAAACCTCTCCGAGACTAAGGGGCCGGAATTTCTGCCGACCCGAAATTAAAAAAACTTATCCACACGCATGTCGCATGCCCGTAGAGACATCAATGACACAACCCCCGCTTGAAAACTCCAACGCACGTGACCTGGAGCATACGGCGTAGGGGCCTCCGAGCATGCGTCTCGATCCTCTCCGAGACTAAGGGGATGGAATTTCCGCCGACCCGAAATCAAGAAAACTCATCCATATGCATGTCGCACGCCCGTACGGACATCGATGACCCAACTCCAGCTAAAAAATTCCAACGCACGCGCCCTGGAGCATGCGACATAGGGGCCTCCGAGCACGCATCTCGAACCTCTCCGAGACTAAATGGCCGGAATTTCCGCCAACCCGAAATCAAGAAAACTCATCCATATGCATGTCGCACGCCCGTCCGGACATCCATGACCCAACTCCTGCTCAAAAACTCCAACGCATGCGTCCTGGAGCATACGACGTAGGGTCTCTGCGCGCGCGTCTCAAACTTCTCCGAGACTAAGGGGTCCGGAATTTTTGCCGACTCGAAATGTGACCCTGAACACACCTTGTTTCTGTGGAAGACGTATGCAAGGAGCAGGTGGAGTGTTGTGAGGACCCTAGGGTGGATGGTATTCTTGGGGATGCGGCACACACCATTTTTGCGATGTGCACGAGGTGACCATTATGGTGACATTGCATTGTGTTTGCTACGAGTGATCCGGGGTCCCGATACATGAGAGGGAGGCAAATAACGATGATAGAGTCACGATGCTTTCCGGTGCCGGTGACGGGCTCAGTCGTGCGGAGCGTGGTTCCCCAAGGGGATCCAAGCGGAGCTGAATCTGGCCTTGGCAACAATAAGAGGTAGCTCGGTTTAGCCCAATGAGCACGGGACATGTACGCAGAAAGTTTGGCATGGCCCAACGCAATCTCAATGAGAGCGGGAGCTATGTGGGGTGTTTTTTTTACGGGCCATTACTGGCTTCACTAAGAAACGACTTGCTCAGCACCGCCTCCGGGCTCTTTGGCTCGGGATGGAGAGAGGGATCTTTTGTTGCTACGCATTGGGCATTGGGTAACCTAACACTTTGCACATCTATCAGGGGGGATGCATTCCACGTCCGTGGCAATGCTCTGTACTGAGGGAGTGCGCGATGGATGCCTGTGCGTGCAAGGCCTTGTTGTGTGCCATTCTTTGGTGCACCTCGAGCAATTCCTTGATAACATGTGTGGTCCGGAAAGAATCTCAGCGGGTGCAGCGGATCGCCTCCAAACTACACGTGGTGCGGGGAGCGAGGAACAAGTCCTCCGCTCACGTAGTGTGCTCTTGCTCACTTCTTTGATGCCCAGAACCTTGAAAGCCATCCGTCCTTCCTTCAAGGGAGGAGCGGCTGGGTCAGGCCTGCGTCACTTGCACGACTCACAAGGTCGCACAAGTACACGTTGCCTGCTCCTGTAAAGAGCTACCTGGTTGATCCTCCCTGTAGTCATATGCTTGTCTCAAAGATTAAGCCATACATGTCTAAGTACAAATGCTTTTGTACTGTGAAACTGCAAATGGCTCATTCAAACAGTTATAGTTTATTTGATGGTACCTACTACTCTGATAACCGTAGTAATTATAGAGCTAATACGTGCACCAAATCCCGACTTTTGGAAGGGCCACATTTATTAGATAAAAGGCCAATCCAAGCTTTCTTGGCATTGCGGCGATTCAAAATAAGAATAGGAACCCCCTAGTCTTCTTGTCTTACCCCTTTCGTCCTTGTCTTACTGTAAGTACATGGATAGGTTTTGAACCACATCAATCCCCATCACCAAAATCGATTACTAAATCATCAAACAGACCGCAAAGGCGCAAGGGGTTCTGCCACTGTTTGCACAGACTTCTATGCCTCCAGAAAGCCGTTTTGATAGGTCCTTGATGTTTGGGGGCGCCTCCACAGGCGACATGGTGCACGCCGTGGACTGAGCAGCTGGATTGGGGTGCCACGCTTTAGCCGACATAGTGGAAGCAACGGTGATCCAAATCGTGTACAGTTTGGTGTGTTGGAGAGCTCATGGCAAGCCCTGCAAATGTTCCGATCATGTCCATTTTCAAAAACCTAATGCAAAGATGTGTTAGTCCCTTCCCAAAGGTAAAAGTATCACAACTCTCTTCCACTCCCAGAAACATAGCGTGAGGCGACCAAGAAGATCACGCTTAAACTCAGAACCTGCATCAAAACAGAAATCCGGGAAGACCAAGTACAGACCCGTCGGGGGCACATTGGAAATGCCACCACCTTGGGGGCCAGTATCCGTCAAAGGACTATGGACCCACCACCCCGACTTGTCTACACATCGCTCACAACTTTTGTGGTAGGAAAATTGTCATCAAGGACGACATTGCCATCAAACTGTCTGCTCCCGGATTGCAAGGCTGCACAAATGGCAAAGAAGGAGACGTAGCCCATCTAGAAATATGTAGGTGGCCCAGGCTTTGGGCTATGGAGGTGGCATTTCAAGCTGACCTCGCGCATATGGGGCTGCTGGAGGTCATGAAGGGAATGGAAGTCCTTGACGAAGTGACAGTGATGGAAGCGTAGAAGGAGGCATTTGCTAAGAAGAACATGGATGCGCTCATGCTGTTGGTTTCTGATTCGGCTGAGTTGTAGTGGACCTATTTCCAGGGCTACAAGCTGACAGCCGAAGCTTCGCAAAACCTTTGCGCCATCTATCAATCCAACTTGCTGGCAAACAAAATCTTTGCAATGAAGTGACACTTGACAATGAGAATCAAGGAGGGCGATGATGTCATCTACGCCATGCAGTAGATCAAATCGCTTGTCTCACGATGCAAGGATATGGGGTGGAAAAGCAACACGCAGCCGTAAGCAATGACCCTCCATATGGCCCGTCTTGACAATCGGAGCCCTCTCATCACCGTCTTAGGAGGATTCTTATAGGACAATCTCACTTATGTTTCCATTGCAGAGTACATCCACAACGAGGCACAGCGACATCACTGTGGGAAGTCCTCATCTTCCTCATTGGCCCTTGTCATCAAAACGCGTGGTGGTGGAAGTGGGGGCAAGGGAGGTGGCGGACATCGCGGCGGCAAGGAGGGAGCCAAGAAGGGTGCGTGTCGTACTTGCGACAAGGAAGGCCACTGGGCCCGTGAGCACACCAAGGAGGCAAAGGTCGACCGCAAGGATGCCAAAGACAAGAAGGCGCTCCTCAATGGTACTCAAAACCACTACCTCAAGAAGGCCAACCGGTGATGCCTTGACTCCAGAGCGGAGGAGCACACCCAGGTCAAGAAGTTTGGGTTCATCAACTACATTAAGTCCAGCAATTCCATGGTGGTCGCGAACGACAAGGTCAAGCCAGCAGCTGGCCAAGGAGACACGGAGGTGGAGGTGGTGGTTGGTGGGAAATGGGAGCATTATGTCATCAAGGACGTGTAGCACGTACCTAAGTGTCAGCAGCTTGACAGACATAGGATACGAGGTGCTCTTGAGGAGAAAAGGGGCAGTCGCGCGGAAGGACGGTGGCAGCGAGCACGTGTTGGAGACTAAACATGAGGGAGGCCTCTACATTGTGGAGACCAAGGTGATCCCTACAACGACAAATTCAGCAAACTTGCAAGAAAGCAGCAACAACCTGTCCAAAGGAAGGGTAGCTGATTTGAAAGTCTCGCACCGACACCTGGGGCATTCCTCACCTGCAGTTTTGAAGGAGATGGTGAAGCACAAGCTATTATGTGGCCTCGTCATCCACAGTGCGGAAGAGGCAACGGATACAGCAATGCAAATAATTGCCTGCCTTGCATTTTGGACAAGGGGCAGTGCAAACAGTTCAACAAGAATGTGAATTGCGCCTCCGACCTAGTGGATGTCTTACACAATAACGGGTGCAGACCATTCAAGGCGACTTCAAGGAGCGGCACACATTTCTTTTTCGTATTCATTCATACTTATAGCAGAAAACTCTACGTGTACTTCATGAAGCGGAAAGGCGAGGTCCTGGACCAGGTGAAGGAGTATGTTGCCACGGTACAAAGGCAAACTGACCAGAAGGTCAGAGCGCTACGTAGCGACAACGGCGGTAAGTACATGGGCTGTAGCGGGTGGATGAAGTAGCAAGGCATAAAATGGGAACAAACTATGCCGTATTCACCTTAGTCAAATTGTGTGGCAAAGAGGGCAAACTTGACGCTGCTGAACATGGTAAGCACCATGTTGGTGGATGCAGAATTACAATGAAGCTTCTGGGAAATTGCAATGTGTTCCACCATCTACACCATCATCCATAATCCAACAGTGGTGCTGAAGGGGAAGAGAGGCTGGAAGACGCCGTAGGAGGTTTGGAGCGGACGCAAGCCAAAAGTGGCAGACTTGAAAGTGTTTGAGTGCAAGGCGTATGCGATGGTGCATGCTCCACAGCGGTGGGACAGCTAGCTAGAGCCGCGGGCAAAGTCCTATCTCTCCCTTGGCTATGAGAGCGCGTATAAACCTTACCGGCTCTACGACATGCACTAGAATGAGGTAATCCGCAG
Organism: Penium margaritaceum; assembly: GCA_023375785.1. Lineage (NCBI taxonomy): Eukaryota > Viridiplantae > Streptophyta > Zygnematophyceae > Desmidiales > Peniaceae > Penium > Penium margaritaceum. The sequence continues at coordinate 102,571 of SZWC01001829.1, read as the reverse complement.
CTGAGAAATCCAGTTTGATGAGAATTAGAGCTACATCAATAGCAATGACATGGGTATGGTAGACTCTCTAGCTCCTTAACTACGAGAAGGAGTCGGCGGATGCAACATTGATGATGAGGAATCAGAGCGTGATGGTACACCAGCGGTAGTAGCCGACATCGAGGACTCTCATGATGATCAAGCTAATGAGGAGATCCAGCAGAAGGATCCGGTGGATGAGGCACCAAGGGTGCTAAGAAATACACTCCCGACAGAAAATACATTGCACGTCATTGGAAAATTCACTGGACGTGCCATCCGTCTCAAAAATCTTTTGCCAGAGCAGGAGAGATGCTCCGGGAGGTGTTTAATCGATGATTCATAGCAGGCTGTAGAGTTGGAGGGATCGTTGCAGAGCGATGATGCGACACCAAAACTGTAGCACCGCAATGGGAGGCATCAAAAATTGGGGAAGAGCTTTGACGCAAGCACTGGTCAATAGATCTGCATGATGTGGTGCATGTTGGCTGCATCAATGGAGCCGACAACTGCACAAGAGACACTTGCGCAACACGAAGAAAATTAATGGGATGCAGCCATCGAATCGAAACTGGCGACCATCAACAAAAATGATATGTGGGAGCTGGTTGATAGACCGAAACATACCAAGGTCATCGACTCAAAGTGTGTCTTCAAGATCAATTTCACAAAGGAAGGTTTGGTTGAAAAATACGAGGCACGACTGGTGGCGAAGGGGTATGCACTATGTTGAGACGTTTGCTCTTGTTGCCAAGTTCATAAGCACCCAGGTGATCCTTGCCATGGCAGCCCCGAAAGACATGGAGCTCCAACAAATGGACATAAAGACGGCCTTCCTCAACAGCATCATAGACAAAGAGATCTACACAGAGGTGCGAGAGGGGGTGGAGGTGCCAGAGGATAAGGTGTGCAAGCTACGGTAGTCCTTGTATAGTAAAAAATAATTTCCCACATGCTAGTACCAATAGATGGACAACTTTATGGCACAACTTGGTTTCAGGCGTTGTGTCTGATCACAATGTGTACGTGCGACACGATAAGAAGCTCCACTACATCGTCGCACTCTATGTGGGCGACCTGATTTTGTGCTTGATGGATCTGCCGAGCCTAAAGCAGCTGAAAGAACAGCTGAGATGCGAATTCCACATGTCGGACATGGGGGAGCTGGAAAACTACCTTGGGTTGAACATCACACAGAACCGGAGGGCGCTCACGCTTAAGCTGGGACAGGCCAAATACGTGGCCGAGGTGCTGACGGGGTACAGCATGGAGGACTGCAAACCAGCTGGCAGTCCGGTCTTTAAGACTTGTGAACAAAGTGCGGTAATGGCATCGTAGACAAAAGAAGAGCGCGAGGATATGGCAAGGGTGCCTTACCAATCGGTGGTGGGCAGCCTCATGTACGCCATGGTGGCGATTTGACCAGACGTAACCTATGCGGTGGGCCAAGTGAAAAATTACGTGGCCAATCCAGGACCACTACACTGGCAGGCGGTCAAGCCCATCCTCTGTTACCTACAGGCAATACAACATGCACGCTTGAGGTTTGACAACAAGGGACAGACGGACCCCTTGCGTCTGGTGTGCTATACAAATGCAAACTATGCTGGCGTTATGGACAAGTGGAACTCCACATGAGGCAACGTGTTTTTCCTTGCTTGTGCTATGGTTTGGTTGTACAATAAGAATGAAGACTGCATTCCATCCTCCACAATGGAAGCAGAGTATATGGCATTGGCCGAGGTGGTCAAGGAGGCGCTGTGGTTGCACACGTTGCAAGGGGAGCTGGACGTGTCACAGCAGGAGCCTACGGTGGTACAAGAGGACAACACCGGCTCTATCTTGCTGTCCAACAACCCGATGCAGCACAGGAGGATGAAGCACATTGACATGCGTTACCACTACACACGGGACATGGTTGAAAAGAGACAGGTGGTTCTACAGCATTGTAGCATGCAGAACATGCTTGCGGATTGTTTGACCAAAGTGCACCCCGCGGACGGGCACGCAATGAGCATGGCCGGGCTTGGGATGACCAGCTATGATGGGCTGGAGGGAGCAGCGTAAGATGAGTGAGAGAAAGCAGGAGCAGCCGGCATGGCAGGTGCAAGGAGGAGAATGTTGAAGATTTGCATCCTCTGTAAGCCCAAGTGCGGCGCCAGGAGGCGCCGACAAGCCACCAAATACAGGAAAATCCTTGTAGTTAGATCTAGTGGCTTGAGGTTTGCTCACTTCCTTAAATAGAGGATACTCCATAAAATTTGATGAGTCGCTGAATCCTATAGAATTTGTTTCACTGGAATTGGACAAGTAACAAGGGACATGTGGGCTTCCAAATTTGGGGTGTGTGTGGCGGCTCTGGGAGTCGGCCGCGGTTCGACTGCCGGTGAATAATCAACCGGAACGAGTAACAAATTTCCATTCGGGATTTTGCTCCGAAAGGCTGCCGAGGTGGCCGGTGAATAATATTCACCGGATCCACTAGTGCAGTTTGTTATTGAGGGAATTCGCCAAAATCTTGGCTCGGAGTCCAAAACTCAGTAGTACGTTTTGTTACTAGGGGACTTGGTCGAAATTCCGAGTAAAGGTGTGCGGACAGGTTTCGAACCACATCAATCTCTATCACCAAACTTGATGACTAAGTCATCGGAAAAGACCCTAAAGGCACAAGGGGAACACCCATTTTGTTTAGGGACATCTGCGCCTCCGGAAAGGCTTTTTGATATGTCCTTGATGTGTGAGAGCGCCTCGACAGGCGACATGGTGGACGCTGCTTACTCAGCAGCTGGATTGGGGTGCCACGCTTTGGCTGACGTAGCAGGATCTATGGTGATCTGAATCATGCACAGTTTGGTGTGTTGGAGAGCTCATGAAAAGCTCTACAAATGTTGAGATCATGTCCATGTTAAAAAACCTAATGCAAAATGTCTTGTATTCCCTTCACAAAAGTGGATTTCTCCCAGAAACATAGTGTGAGGCAACCAGAAAACTCATGCTTAGACTCAGAACCCGTACCAAAACAGAAAGCCGTGAACACCAAGTGCAGACCCGTCGAGGGCATGTTGGAACTGCCACCACCCTGTGGACCAGTTTTAGGCAGTTTCCTCCAAGGACATAGAGTGATGGAGTTTGTGTGTCCTTTGTGGGATGAGGCCGTGGAGGACCTGCCAGCTTCAGTCATTATTATCTTTCCTTATCTGGAGGCACTGTGACAGTGCATGGGACAATGGCTTTATGAGAATCTTAGCTCATCCTTCTTTTGCTGAAATTGCCTACAGTAGCTCGAGAAGCTGGAAACAGTTGGCGGCGCGCTTTTTCCAGAGGCCTGCGACATGATCGTGTGGAGGCGTAGGGCTGTTGGGTCCCGGGGGATGGCCCTTTTGCTTCAGGCATCTCCCATGGGCCTTGAGACCCCTTGTACTTGGCCCCAGCTGACTTCTGCCTGCAGGCCCAACTCTGGATTGGCTTACCAAGCCAGAGCACCTCACCCTTCATGATGCCTATGGCCTACTGCCAGTGGAAGTCACTCGACAGGCAGGGTCGAGGCAAATTATTTGGGTCCACCATGCTATCCGCTATGAGTTAGTGGACATTTGTCATGATGACTCACTACGGGTGATGGTGGAACCACAAGGTGAGCTGTCAGGGGGGCTTTGTCCAGACCTCCTTGTTTTCAACTCACGGTGTGGGTGATGTCACCACGGTGGATGCTCCGTCAGATTAAGTGAGGGACAAGGGTCAGGCGCTACAAGTGGCTGAATCACAGAAGGAGAACAAGTACAAGGCTGCTTTTGGGAAGTTTGGGGTGGAGGCTACATACAGTGGCATGGGAGACCTTCGGTGGTTTGGAGCCTAGTTTGTGGCGCTTTGTCCGCCGCTTGTCTGCTTTGTGTTTGGAGAAGAGCCAGGGTTGACGCAAGGGGGCAGACTAGGTTGTCAGAAGATTAATGGAATACCCCAAGGTGACGTTGTCATCTCCAACATACCCCCAAGCTTCACCGAGCTCACTCATCCTGACCGGAACAAGAAAAGAGTCATCCGCGGTCATCTCCCCCCTTGCACAAAGCAAACGACACCAAACAAAGGAGTGGGAATATCGACCGACGACCCTCTCCCTCTGGCTCGGCAGCGAGGCAAGGCCCGTTAGAGCCTCCCGCGTCAACATTCCGACGGGCTGCGCGCGATCCGGTCCCCGCTGCACGATGAAGTATCAACCAGCACAGACAACCGGAATGACCGCTCAAAGAAACGGATCTCACTCTATGCGTATCAGCGAAGCCGCTCCGCACCAAGCAGCAGCAGCAACACAGTGGCTGCGGTGACTGGTCTTGTACCACCCACTATAGTATATGGGACCATTCGGGTAGGACTAGTGCTAGCCCTGCAGGACCTAGTACTTAACCATCTTGTATTGCATGCTTCTATTAACCAACTTCATTGGTTCATTGTGTCTCTCTCTCGGCCCGGGATCTGCCCTACCCCCAGTGCTTCTCTGCCGTTCGTCTCATGCCTTCATTTCCTCAGTCACCTTATCCTTGAGCAACGCTCGTGCTGACCAGCACCGCGTCCACTTTCTACTCATCGGACGCAACGCCCGTGAGGAGTGACCATTTCCTGCACTCCCACTGCATCCAGTTCCATCTTCATTCCTAACGCCCGCACTTTGGTGCTGCGGCTTTCCAGCCCGCACCTCAGTGTTGCGTCCACATTCCTATAGACCATCTTCAATGCCCGTCCCTTGGTACCGTTGCTTCTCCTCGGACCTTGGAACTGCGTCCAGACTTCATCGCTCGACATTGCCATTCCTCACACCCGTGGCTCCCAGCACTGCGTTCACACCTCTCATCTTACTACATTGCTCATGCTACTCGCACCGCACCCATTGCTTCTGTCCGTGCTTCTGCTCATCAGCTCATCTCTCACTCATTGAACTGACATCCTTGTCTCATCATCAAAACATTATTCTGACATGGTATCAGAGCAGGTTTGCCTCATCGGCCTGGCAATCGACGCGGCATCCTGGTGTTGACTCCTCAAACACCGAAAGACTTCAGTCCACATCGTGTCTGCACTTCGGTGCTGCGCCCAGTTGCAACCAGCTATTCTTGCATTATCTATCCGCTCGGACCTCAAGTCCCGCATCCATCTCCATCAGCAGTCCTCACTCTGATCGTTCATCGCTCCTCTCTTGTCCAAACCATGCCTCAGTGTGTAACAATCATCAGCAGGAGCCTTTTCAGCAGCAGCAGAAATCGTGTCCTTGAACTCACTAAAAATCCAGTGAATTGCACACAACCTGCACCCTGATACTGCTTCCATCACCTCCAAGCGTGTCCCGCTTCTCGGCCTCACCCTCTCTCTTCAAACGCTGAAACCAGCATCACTGCGGCAATAGCAGAACCAGCAGCACCAATGAGACCGTGGTGGCAGCTCGCTCGTTGGCTCGACGTAGTGGCAACATCAGCTCTGGCAAAAGCTACTCCTTGGAGAAGTCTGTACCAGCAACCAGCTCAACCATCATACTCGCATGTTCAACGGCACACTCACCCTCAGCACTCACTCTCACCTCTGCCATATAGTGTCTACTCCTGCAACATCATCATTGCTGGACACCCTTCAGCAGCTCTTCTCAGGCGGGAATTTCAAATAACAATGGCACAGCCCACTGAAATGCAGCATCAACTCCTTGCAATCCTCACCGGCAGCAGCTCAGAACCTTCCCTTCATCAACCTACAGTTGCAGAAAGTAAATAGGCCTTTCTCACCACACTGGCTGCAAGGACAATTCGTCAAGCACTCAAACCAACAACTGTTGCACAACTCTCAGTCTCAATTACACTGCCTCCAGCACAGACCCACACACTCACTAGCCACGTATCATCTTCCGCACCCGCAGCAGCAAATCTCACTGAATCTTAGCCAACTTTCTCTATCACTTCACCAGCTACCTCTCCTACAAGAAACAACTCTTTGTCACACAGGGAGAGTTCCTCTGGGATCCCTTCTCTTCCACACTGTTCAGTCCCTCCTGGGTTCCCACCTCTGACAGCACCGCCTCCTTTCACAACACCCACCTTTGACACTGCTTCGGTCACCGCAACCTCACCACCTCCACTCTGTGTCTCAACGACTCCTGGACTTCCGCCGCTTTGACTGCCACTTCCACACTGCAACATTCCTCCTGGCCCTTCAACACCACTGCCGCTTCCTCCCTCACTCCTCAACATCTCATCTGTTGCAGTGACCCTAGACAGCCCTGTGCTCACTGCAGATTCTCAACTTCAGCCATCTCTCGCCTGCCCCAGTTCCCTCACTGGCTCTTTCCACTTCATCCTTCCAGCCACTCTCGGCCACCTCTTTGATCATTACCTGCTTCCCACACCACTCCGCACTCCACCTCCTCTGACAAACCATGAGTTACTCGCCTCTGGAAACACCAAAGCCAACAAGTACAAAGCATACCTCACTCCTTCCCCTCACCTTTCCTCCATCAACACTCCACCTCATCAGCCTTGCAGCTACAGGACCCCCTTACAACTGCTACCAATACCCCTTCCTCTCTGGACACATGGATTTACTCCTCCCGCATGGTCTCAGCCCCAACAACTGCAATGTCACCTTGTGCTATTCAGGGCGGGTGTCAGAAGATTAATGGAATACCCCAAGGTGACGTTGTCATCTCCAACATACCCCCAAGCTTCACCGAGCTCACTCATCCTGACTGGAACAATAAAAGAGTCATCCGCGGTCATCTCTCTCCTCGGACAAAGGAAACAACACCAAACAACAGAGCGAGAATATCAACCGACAACCCTCTCCCTCTGGCTTGGCAGCGAGGCAAGGCCCGTTAGATCCTCCCGCATCAACATTCCAATGGGCTGCGCGCGATCCGGTCCCGGCTACATGACGAAGCATCAACCAGCAGAGACAACCGGAACGACCGCTCAAAGAAACGGATCTCACCCTGTGCGGATCGGCGAAGCTGCTCCGCAACAAGCAGCAGCAGCAGCTGCACAGTCGCTGCAACGGCTGGTCTTGTACTGCCCACCATAGCATATGGGACCATTAGGGTAGGACTAGCGCTAGCCCTGTAGGACCTAGTACTTAACCATCTTGTATTGCATGCTTCTATTAACCAACTTCATCGGTTCATTGTGTCTCTCTCTCGGCCCGGGCTCTGCCCTGCCCCCAGTGTTTCTCTGCCGTTCGTCTCATGCCTTCATTTCCTCAGTCACATTAACCTTGAGCAACGCTCATGCTGACCAGCACCGTGCCCACTTTCTACTCATTGCATGCAACGCCCGTGAGGAGTGACCGTTTCCTGCACTCTCACTGCGTCCAGTTCCATCTTCATTGCTAATGCCCGCACTTCGGTGCTGCGGCTTTCCAGCCTGCACCTCAGTGCTGCGTCCATGTTCCAATAGACCATCTTCAATGCCCATCCCTTGGTACCGCTGCTTCTTCTCGGACCTTGGAACTTCGTCCAGACTTCATCGCTCGACAGTGCTATTCCTCACGCCCGTGCCTCCCAGCACTGCGTTCACACCTTTCATCTTACTGCAGTGCTCATGCTACTCGCACCGTACCCATTGCTTCTGTTCGTGCTTCCGCTCATCAGCTCATCTCTCACTCATTGAACTGACATCCTTGTCTCATTATCAAAACATTATTCTGACATAGGTGGGGTGGTCACAAGCAATGACACTGTTTGCACAGCGTCTCTCTATTTCAAGGATCCGGGCACTGTGTGGAATGCTCCAAGACTTTTTACGTGTGGCATGGGTGGCTGGACTTGTCCTTGGGTGCAGTCTCTCATGCCCTGCCGCCACAGCCGTAGCCCCTTGGCCCTCTTGCCTTGTTTGATCTGCGTTACATTAATACCTTGGAGGGAGAGGAGATTCTCCAGACTCTTTGATGCTTTTACTCCCTTTTCTTCCATTTTTACTTTCACCCTACTGTGCTCTGGTTGGCAGCGTGACACTACCACATCCATCTGCTGGTCCATGGCGGCATTTTTTCCCATTTCAGTGATGAAATTGTAAATAGTAGAAAACATTGATGCTGGTCCATTCAACTGCTGGATCTCCCTAAGGGTTATCTTCCTTGAGATGAAGTATGGCAATATTCGACACGTGCATTCTAAATGTTATGTATTATGCTAATTAGCAATTCCACCGGTGTGAGATTTCCGCCAAGGGATTTTTTTTAACACTGCTACAATGGTTTTGGAATAACTGTGTAATCAACAATTGTTCTTGTATGAAGATAGATATTTTCTGCGACATGGAGATCACTCCCTAATAAGTTCTCTTGGAAAATATTTTTACACATCAACTTGTTGCAATAGTTCATGGCCTCCCCAGAATAAAATGCCCTCTTGGCAAGGATCTCTTATTAGGATGATCCACAATGGGATTTCTTGAACTGAGCTCTACCCCTCTCAGGCATGACAGGGTCAGATTCAGTACCCTCTAGTCCTTTGATGGGCCATGTGCCAGAAGAATGCAGGAGCAGAGACGGAAATAGCAGGAGCAGGCAGAAGCAACGTAACGTGCACAACTGCGTCAGCAGGATGACGGAAGCAAGAAGGCATAATCGGTTCCGAGGAGTTAGTCGCAGAGCTTGAGGAAGGCCGAGGTAGCAAGGACGCGAGGTAGACAGAGGCTAGTGAGAGAATGTGGGACTGAGTGATGAGTTGGCAGGTGCTTGAGCGAAGGAGCGAGAGTGACGGAGCAAAGAGCTGCAAGATGAGAGTGGTTGGCGAAGACAGGATGGGCAAGGTTCGGGCCAAAGGTGAACCGATGTTTGAGAGTTTGGTTTTCCGCGAGTGTTCTGGGCTAGTTGGATTCCTACTCTGACATCCCCCCCAGAATCCAACTACCAAGTGTGACAGACAAGTCGTTCTTGATGTGTAGTCCTGGGAACTCTGCAAGTCAGGAGCAGGTGTGACCACATAGTGCTGAGATCATTGGGGTAGAGTTGGGTGAGAGGTTGCCGATTGGGGTGCATGACTTCCCTCAGTCATGCTCGCACTACCTGGTTCACCTGTCTGTCTTCTACTTGTTGTGCGGAGGGAGTTGGAGCATTTCCCAGGTAGAACTGTCTCCCAAGAAGTGTATCACTGACACCGAAGCCAAGAAGAAAGTAGGGAAAGAAGGCTTCGTACACTTGGGATACCTAGCGAGCCGCGAGCAGGGAGTTAGGATCCTCCTCTGCAGCAGGGAGGTCGATTGTCCGTCCAACAAGATTTGGAAGAGAGGTGATGTACTGACACGTTGTTCAAATCCATTGCCGCCACCATGCTTGTTCAAGAATGCGGTGCCAGAGAAGGGGACCAGTACGGAGGAAGGAAAAATGAGAATCATACCCTATTGAGAGGAACGGTCGTAGGCGATGAGCTAGATTGATGAGAGCAGCCTGGTATTCAGGGGTTCCTGGTCTTCAGAGGTAGTCGGATTCATATCGTCCAAGAAGTAGTGATGCACCATTGAATTGTCCAAACCACCATGTTCGGACCAATGTGAGAAGGTTGTCTGACCAGGTAGTGACGTTGGAAATATCCTCACCAAGAACTGGTACTCTCAAGGTTAGTTGCCGGAGTTGTCTTTGGGACATGGCTATAGATGTTCATGATTGCTACTGATGGGGCAGAGAAAGATATCTGAATCTCGACGCAGATTCAAGCCGCGTGCTCTGCGGAAGACTTGGCGTGCGCCCGGGCCGTCCCGAAGTGGACGATGCGACCGGGCGGATCCCTGTGCTGAGCAAATGATCAAGATAGATGATGGCGAAGAAGGCGACTGGTAGCGGAGTGGGCACAGGGGCGAAACTATGTGCGCTGCGGATAAAACCGCATGGGTCCAGGTCATCGCAAGATTAGCGGTTCGACCGGGAAGAACCTTGTGCCGAGCGGAGGACGATACAAAAGTGAAGGAACGATTGATAATTGAGTCGGCGCAGGGGCACAACCACGTGTGCTGCGAAAGAAGGAAATAGGATGCTACAAGGGGAAGGCAAGGGCAAACGCGCCATGTGAAATCTGCTGCTGGCGTGGGTGCAAGCTGCTGCAAAGTAGACAGCTAGCTCGTGCAGATATTTGTGCTGGCAGTAGATGCTGATGGTTGCTGATGATGGAGGCAGAAGTTGATGACAATGAAGTGGACGCAGGGACGAAACCACGTGCGCCGCGGGAGTTTTGGCGTGAGCACAGGTCGTCGCAAAACAGGTGATGCGACCGGGTGGATCTTTGTGCCGAGCGGAAGATGGTACGAAAGCGGTTGATGGCGGAAAAGCAATGGATGGGTGAGTGGGCACAGGGGCCAAACCATATGCGCTACGCAATGATGCGGATGAGGACGAGGATGAAGCGGACACGGAGGCGGTTTGAAGGAGACGGAGGAAGTTGGAGGATGATAGGATGATAATGTAGAGGATATGCGGTGGTTGATGATGAAGAGGCTGAGGAGGATGTCGCGGCGGGAGTAATGGAGAAGCGGCAGTAGCGGGTGGATGAAAAAGCGATGAAGGAAGCGGCAGTGGACGCAGGACGAGGTAACCAGTTCCTCTGTTGCCAGGAGAGTGCCGGCTTGTTCCCCAGTTAGCCAAAGACCTACGGGTAGGATGAGTGGTGGTGTCTGATATCCTGATAGTGAGGGGAAGTTGGCTGCAGCAGGGCAAGTTGTGAAGTGGGCAGTGATGCTGGTCCGTGAATTTCATGAGAGTGACGCCAGTTGGCCCGAGACCGACGGGTAGGAAGACCGGTGGTGTCCAATATCCTGATGGCGGAAGGCAAGTTGTTGTTGCTAACGACGAGCAGAGGCAGTGCAGGAGAGCAGCTCTAGACAATGAACGCGAGAGAAGCTGTGGTGGATGGAGTAGATGAGGCTGATGAAGAGAATAAGAAGGGCGGAAGCGTTTGTGGAGGCTGGGATGATGAGAGGAGGAAGGTGGTGGGCGGCAGGAAGCTTCCAGGAAGATGGCGGTAGGCAACGACTCGAGAGCTTCTTGCGGCTGATGTCAATGTCGTGTCACTGAGTGTGGGCCACGGGCGTATATTTGGGCTCAGGATGTGATCAAGATGACAAGACATTTCTTCAGCTTGAGGAGCAAACGGAGGTGCTGCTGGCGTCAGCTGTTGAAAAAGCTAGGAGGTGCGAAGTGATGACAGCGGCGACAAATGAAACCTGGACAGAAGAATGAGGCGATGGTGGCGACAAAGCGATGACTGGGTCACGGGGCACCAGGTGATGTTTCCTGATGCTCTGATACCATGTCAGAAGAATGCATAAGGGGAGACGGAAATAGCAGAAGCAAACAAAAGCAACAGAACATGCACAACTGCGTCAGCACAATGACGGAATCAGGAAGGAATGAGCGGTTCCAAGGAGATAGTTGCAGAGCTTCAGGAAGGCCGAGGTACCAAGAACGCGAGATAGACAGAGGCTAGTGAGAGAGAGCGGGAGTGAGTGATGAGCCGGCAGGTGCTTGAGCGAAGGAGCAAGAGTGATGTAGCAAACAGCTGTAAGATGAGAGTGGTTGGTGAAGACAGGATGGGCGAGGTGCGAGCAGAGCGAAGACAAGGCGGCGAAGCCGCGGATGGAAAAAGGGAACAGGATGAGAACAACTATTCTGGTTAAGCGTCAAGGGAATGAACATCCTCAATATATGCAGTCAGAGCAGGACAAAATGGGAAAGCAACGGCTTCTTTTACGCTGGCAAGTCACGCTTGCAATTTGTGTCGTTGATTGGGGGATCACTTGGTCAGTTGCCCGTTTGGTCAGTTAGAGACCAACAACGGCTAGTGTTGATCACCGAGTTGGTTCAGGCCGAAGGTGATCCGATGTTTGAGATTTTGGTTTTCCGCGAGTGTTGCGAGCTTCTTGGATTCTTATTCGGACACTATGTTCTCTAGTAACAAAGCATCCTACTAAAAAATGGCCAAGTTTCCATGCCTGGAATTTCACACTCATAAATTCCTTGATTTTGAATATAACTAAGAATTTTATGTTGTCCTTCTATTCCCCCTTGGCCACTGCTATAGCTACCGGAAAGGTGGGACATGCTCTGCTCCAATGGAGTAAGTCCCCTAATTTTTTTTGGTGGTGCAAGTCCAAGCTAGACACCAGCAGTGTAGCATAATGGATAGCATGTTAGACACGGGGACAAAGCAGGCCCTACAATTGAGCCTTGATGTGAGCAAAAAGGTTTTCGACCTTTTTGAACAAGAGAATCTTGTTAGAATTTCTCCATGCATAATGAGGATATGCCACTTGGTGGTCAGTGGATGCTCCAATTGGCAAACTGGTGAGGTGGTCTGAAGTGGCCACCCCCAAAAGTGCCACTACCAACATACCTTAGATGTCAGGCCTACAACTACAATCGACAAGGCTCATTTTTCATTCTAATTACACAAACTGGCCTTAGATTCTCCTCACAGAGCTTTCCTACAAAGGAACAATATAAAGAAGGCACTACTTGGCCTAAGCTCCAGGAGTTTGTCTATAAATAGCACTATTGCACGAAAATGACCAAGTGTTAAGTGGACACAGTTGCTAGCAAGTGATTTCCTAGGAGCTGCTCATTGTGGAACTGTGATCATGAGGGTGATATCTTCTCCTAGCTGAAATGCTAGGATTGCACGGCAGGTGTCAATGTGCTGGATAGCAACGGTCTAGAAAATGGATCCCGACATGGGAGGCCGCCAACCGCTCTTGGTATTTCAACCAAGATAGCATATCACCCTCGAACAAGAGATCCACATTTTAGGTTCATTTATTTTGCAACCTCACGAAGTCCGCATGAAGGTCTTTAGTGTCTATCCTTGGTTGGACACTCCGTCAGGAGTCTCAAAGGAAAAAACTGTAAATGGATGCATGCAAGGTACATGCTTTTCTACTTGTAGAGTTTTGCTAATGCTTCTACTAGTAGTGGCTCCACAGGAGCCAACCTCAGCCTACAGTCGTACTTGGCACGTCCTCAGACCGCCAAGTGTCATCCTTAAGGCAGGCTCTAGTAAGCTTCCTAGAAGCTTCCTGTCCCATTCAGGGCCACAGAGAACAAATATGGCCGTCGTGGGGTCGAGCCCGCGACCCATGAGCTCCGGCGCCTGTCCCAACTAGGCCACAATGTTGTGTTTCCTATGATGATCTCCAGGGGACATACCCATTATGGATATTGAATTCCTGGCCTATCTCAGAACGGACCAAGGGGACATACTCCATACAGGAGTGCATGCCTTGTCTTTTCGTGTAGCCCACGAGCTCGCCAGTGGACAAGTGCATACCATTCAATAAATCTCTCCCTTACACCTATGTGCATCTGTTGCTCACTGGGCTCCATCAACTCCTTGGGGCTCACCCTTCCTTTTTCACACTCCTCATGCCGAATCCACAAAAGCCTGTACAGTGCAAGTCGCTCTCTAGCGGCTTGGTCATGCAGTTCGCAAGCATGCTCTTGTAGTGGTAACGTATGTTGATGTGCTTTGTTCGCCGGGAGATTATCTCATCTTCAGCCATCAAGATGGCACTCATGTTGTCCACGTGTACGACCGTGGCGTCCTTCTATGGCACTGTCATTTCGCCAAGCAGGTTGTGCAGCAACTGAGTCTGCTTTTTCCTGGCCCATGAGATGGCATCTCCATTCAAGATACACACGTATCTAGAGGTGGATTTCCGGTTGTCAAGATTTCCACCCCAGTCGGCGTCAGTGTAGCACTTCAGCCGGAGGGGGTCCGTACCTTCTTGGTCTCCAATGACGAGTCCCATGCGACGTGTCTTTTGAAGGTAGCGCAAGATGCGATTGACTGCCTACCAATGTTGTGGCCCTGGGTTGGCCACGAACCTGCTCACTTGTCCCAGAGCATAGCAGATGTTCGGACAAGTACCTACCATGGCGTACATGATGCTACCCACGACAGAGTGGTGGGGCATGTCTTGCATCTCCCTTTATTTTGCTTCATTGCTTGCCAATATTGAGGCCTTCAGTTTTGCATCGGTCGTCATTGGGGTACCGACAGGTTTGTAGTCTTCCATGTGATAGCGCTTTAGTACCTCACCGACGTATTTGGTTTGGTTGACTTTGATGGTACCTTCTGCTCGGTTGTGGTGGATGGCGATCCTGAGGTAGTACTTGAGAAGACCCATGTCCTTCATTTTGAACCTCTTGTTGAGGTCAGACTTTAGCTCATCCAGCAGCTTGACCGAAGAAGAGCAGATGATAAGATCATCGACATACAGAGTAACGAGCATCAGCCCACTCCCATCATCGCGCACATATATGCTCGGGTCATTTTGGCAATGCGCGAAGGAGAGACCGGTCATGAAACCATCCATCTCTTTGTACCATATCCTTGGGGCTTGTTTTGGATCATAGAGTGCTTTCACCAACTTGCACACCTTACCTTTGGGAGCTTTGACTCCTTCGGATTCCTCCATCAGCACCTCCTTGTCGTACTTCCTATAAAGGAAAGCTGTCGTGACGTCCATCTGGTGTAACTCCAGGTTCTCTGCGGCTGTGATGGCAAGGAGAGAGAGGATGGAGGCAAACGTCACAACGGGAATGAACGTCTTGTCGTACTCAGAGCCAGGGCGTTGAGAAAACCCCTTTGCCACTACCCTCACCTTTTCAATTTTGCAATCTTGCTTCTTCTTCACTTGGAGGACCCCCTTGGATCCCACCAGGAGGGCCTTGTCAGTTCTATACACCAACACCCACATGCCATTCTCTGCAATGGACATGAGCTCGCAGTCCACTACCTCCTTCCACTTGGCCACATCCAGGCCATTCATTGCCTCCACCACTGTGGATGGCTCTCCCTGAGCCATGCACGACCAGCTAAGGCCAGTCCGATCTTCCTCGTGCCACAAAGGTACTTTCTTTGGACGCAAACTGCGCCGGGATGCTGGTGCGGCTTCTTGCTTTGGTGCCGGTGCTTCCACGGGTGGTGGTGTGTTGTCAATGTCGTCGTCGTCAGAAGAGTCGTCAGACTCGGAAGCCCCGGACGCCTCGATATCCACGTCCATGTCAGATGTTGCATCATCCTATATAGCTACTCTCCCATTCCCAGCACCTGCTTGCAAAGCAAGCCAGTTATTGGGTGCTTGGTCTCCGGACTCATGCAACACTATCCACTCTCCCGCCTTGGGAGTGAGGATCTGGTCTAATAGCTCTCCCTTTCCAAGGGTACATTTGTCAAACTCAATGTTGTGGCTCCTCGCGAGCTTGCATCCTGCCTGGTCCCAAAGCCGATAGGCTTTTCATGACGTTTTGTACCCAACCATGACACAACTTTTGGAGCGTGCATTTAGCTTGCCTCCACCTTCTCCCGACTGGATCTTCACACATGCAGTTGACCAGAACACCTTCAGATGAGAGGCGTTGGGTTTCTTCCCCGACCACGCTTCTTGTGGGATCTTCATTTACTTGTCCTGCTCCTTTCAATGCTTCTGAAAGGCGATTGCTAATGTGAGGTTCAAGAGGTAGCAGGTCGTAGTTGCAGCTTCACCCCAAAAGCGAGATGGGAGCTTGGCGTCGAAGAGCATGCTTCGTACCATGCCGATCGGGGTCTGGTTCATCCTCTCGGCCACGCCATTGCTTTGGGGCTTGTAAGGGGTGATTTTCTTGTGGTGTACGCCATGATGTTTGAGCCAAGGCTTGCATGCCTTGTACTCACCCCGTTGTCACTTTGGAGCATTTTCACCTTGTTGGACGTTTGCCATTCTACCATGACGACGAACTCCAGGAGCTTCTCCTTGACCTCTCCATTTGTTTCGAGGAAGTAGATCCAAAATATGTGGGCTGTCGTCGTCCATGAAGGTCAGAAAGTACTTGTTTCATCTCTTGGATGTTATGCAAACAGGTCTCCACACGTCAATGTGGATCATGTCCAAGACATTCTCCACTTGTTGACCTCCTCTCCCAAACGATGTCTTCTTTGCTTTTGCTTGAAGGCATGGTTCACACAACGTACACCCATCTCCATGCTTCATGGTGCATTCTTCCATTACGTGGACTATCTCTTGCTCCTGCATCTTTTGCAGTGTGCTGTTGGCCACGTGGCCAAGTTGTCGGTGCCACAGCTCAGCATTAGTGTCCTTGGTTGGTGTGGCGGCCGCAGCGGTCGCCGACGGTGTATCCTTTGGCTTTGTTGCCACTATCTTGGTAGCACATGCCAGTCCCTCATCCGATGCCTTGGTGCCTTTTATTTGAAGCACATAGAGGCCATCGCCTCTTGGAACTTGAAGCATGAGGTCGTCTTTGGTGTGTAAAATTTTTATGTCCTCATATTTTAGGGCCACGGCTTCCTTGTTGGTGAACACCACTGTCATGTTGTTGTCGGTGATTTGTGAGAACGAAAGAATGTTCGTTGCAAAGGAGGGCATGTACACCACTTTTTTACGATTGACCTCATTCTTGGCACCGTTCTTGTTGAACGTGATCACCTTGTCTCCTTCTTCCATGGCTTGGACGACACCACCATTTGCACACTTGATGCGCATGTCAGATTCGGCCATGGAGACAAATCCACCCTTCTCTTTGGAGGAGTGGTGCTTGGTGCCCGAGTCAGGGGCGAATGCCCATGGCCTAAGGAGTGCTGCCCCCTTCATGGACAACCCTTCATCCATCATGTTGGTAAGCTCCTTCTTCTCCTTCCTACCTTTGTTCCCGCCTTCTTTCCTAGGACTACAGCAGTTCCTAATCTAGTGTCCAGCCTTGCCACAGTTGTGACAGTTGCCGGGCTTCTTGGAACTCTTCCCGCAATTATTCTCTTTCCCTCCATTGCCACCGTTTCCACTGTTGCATTGACTGGAGCAAGAGCTTGCACCTTGTCCACAGAAGCGAGAGGCATAGGCTGAAATGTTTGCCTCACTACCACTGTGTCGCATGGACTCGTTGCGGATGTGTACAGCGACAGCCTCATACATCAGATCTGCCTCCTTCTAAACGCAAGATATGTTGATCAAGGACCTCCAGCTTTCTGGCAGCACCATAAAAAGGATCACGGCACGCATGTTGGAGTCGAGATTCCATTCTATTTGCTGGACCTCTTGCAGTACGTTGTTAAACGACTGCAAAAATACAAGTATCAATTCTCCTTCACTCACCCTCATCGACGTCAACCGTTGGAAGATGAAGAGTCAGTTTGCTAGGACGTTTCGTTGATGCATGCGTGGGAGTTTTGCATAGGCCTCGACAGCCACAGTGCATCCTATGATGTGGGAGTATTGAGTCTTGTTGATGGACATCGCGAGTATGGCAAAAGCCATGTTGTTCTTTGTTGTCTAAGCTACAAGGTCAGCCGGATGTGTGGTCATTGTCGCATCGACGGGTACTGTCTAAGTCCCTTTTAGGATGTCGAGGTAGCCACGCACGTTCATGATAATCTCAAACTGCCATTTCCACATGGGAAAACATGTCCCAAACAATCTGGACATACCTGTCTCAAGACGGGCTTAAGTCGGATCCGCCATTTTTGGCGGTTTCTCGTCTTCTATGCTTCGCTACTACTCTGCTTCGTTGAGGCCAATGAGGCTGATTAGGCTGCTGACTGTGACCGTTGTCAAAGGTGCAATTGGTTCCGTTTTATACCCCTCCTGCCGATGATTGCCTAAGACGATGGTGCCATTGTGAGAAAAACAGACTCGGGGTCGTACCACCTTATAAAGAGGTAGAGCTTGATCCCAATTGTGCTCGAGGGTCCTTCAAACATGGTCAGAGCTATTCCTCGTCCCCTAGTCCACCACATGCGCACACCCTTTCTGACGAAGCCGATGGATCCAATGGAGCAAATTGGAGTCGTCTGATCTTTGTGTCCCTGCTGTACCTATGCACCCTGCAGGACTACGTGTGAATCGGTCTTGGAAGCGTGCCTTAGAACCAGAATTTTGGGCCCATAACCATTTGTCAATGCGCTGGATAACAATGGTCTAGAAAATGGGTCCCGACATGAGAGGTCGCCATCGGTCTTGGTATTTCAACCAAGATAACGTAGCACCCTCAAACAAGGGATCCACACTTTAGGTTTGTTCATTTTGCAAACTCACAAAGTCTGCATGAAGGTCTTTAGTGTCTATCCTTGGTTGGACACTCTATGAGGAGTCTCAAAGACAAGAACTATAAATGGATGCATGCAGGGTACAGGCTTTTGTACTTATAGAGCATTGCTTATGCTTCTGCTTGTAGTGGCTCCAGAGGAGCCAACCTCAGCCTACAGTCCTACTTGGCCTGTCCTAATACAGCTAAGTGTCATCGTCAAGGCAGGCTGTAGTAAGCTTCCTAGAAGCTTCTTGTCCAATTCTGGGCCACAAATAATAATGCGGCCGTCGTGGGGTTTGAGCCCGCGACCCATGAGCTCCGACGCCTGTCCCAACTAAGCCACAATGTTGTGTTTACTATGATGATCTCCAGGGGATGTACCCATTATGGGCGGTGTATTCCTGGCCTATCTAAAAACAGACCAAGGGGATATACTCCATAGAGCAGTGCATGCCTTGTCTTTCCGTGCAACCAGCCAGCTAGCCCGTGGACAAGGTGCATACCATTCAACAACAGGTCCCATTGGATCGATCCTGTTTTCTAGTCCGTTTGCCTCATGCCGGCTGACATTTGAAACTGCTACATTTCCAGTCTGACCTCTTCATTTAGATGAGTTAAGAAAATATCAATCTGGAACGGTTTGCATACATTTAAAATCTTCCATAGGCCTGCCTTTATTCTGGGTATGGAGGGGAAATTCTTCCTCAGGAACATCTGCAGATACAGTTATGGTTACCGTGTGTTCAGATGTCTGTACTGTGTAATTGTAGAAACTCTCATCAAACAAAGGGTAGTAGCTGTGGATGATGGACTCTTTTGATGGATCCCAAAGATGGAAAACCTGATTGTGTTCTACAAACACCACAATAATTCAGGTTCTGTTTTGCAGTTTGTTATTTCTGACAGGGAGAGTGTCGGAAATATCTTCTCTCTGACCACGATTCTTGTTCCGGAATAGCTCCACATCATTTGAGGAGAGGTCGAGAATGTCTCTTGCAAGAGAGAACAAATCAATGGTCCAACGCTTCTCTACGAGCCGTTACCGACCAAAGTGAAGAACAGTCACTCGCCTCCGACTAGCGAAGGAGCCGTTGCTTTGACCTTTTGTCCTGTTCCTTTGTATATAGGGAGGATGGTCATTCCCTCCAAAGTTTAACCAGAATAGTTCTGCAGATCCTGTTCCCCCGTGGTTCCGCAGCTTCGCCGCAGTGTCCTCGCTCTGCTCGCTCCTTGTCCATCTTGCCTTCATCGACCACTCCCAGCCTACAATTCTTCGCTCCCTTGCTCTCGCTCCGTAGCTCAGCACTCATCGACCCATCACCTGTCTGGCCCTTACTTTCTCTCACTAACTCATGTCTACCATCCATTTTCAGTGTCTCGCCTCTCTGCAAAGCTCAGCAACTAACTCCTCAGGACTACTCACGCCTTCGTCACCTCTCCGACGTACTTGTGCATGTTCTGATGCTTCTGCTTGCTTCTACTATCGCCGTCCTTGTTGGAATATGAATCTGACAGAGCATGACACGCCCAAGATTAAAACTCTCAATAACGGTTCAGCTCCGGCTTAGAACCAACTCGGTCATCAACACTGACTAGCCGTTAACGGTCCTCGACCTATCAACGGCCATCCTACCGAGGAATCCCCTAATAAGCGGCCCGGCCGCAAGCACGTCCGGCTAGTGCACAAGAAGCCGTTGCACATGATTTTTCCTGTTCTGTTGTGATATAAGGAGGATGTTCATTCCCTCCTAGTTTAACCACAACAGTTCTGCTCATCCTGTTCCCCCTTGGTTCCGCGGCTTCGCCGCCGTGTCTTCGCTCTGCTCGTCCCTCACACTTTCTGCCTTCGCCAACTCTCAACGCTTCGCTCCATCACTCTCGCTCCTTCGCTCAGCTCCCACACTCCGCCAACCATCACTCCTCTCGCCAGCACTCTCTCTCTCACATCAACCTGTCTACCTCCGCTACCTCGCGTCTCAGCGTTTATCAGCTCCCGTGACTAACTCCTCGGACCGCTCTTGCCTATGTCACTCTGCTGACGTACACTTGCATGTTCCGATGCTTCTGCTTGCTTCTGCTGCCGCTGTTCTCGTGCCTACATTCTTTTGACATGGTATCAGAGCTTCAGGCAACATCACCTGGAGTCCCGTGACCACGTCATCGCTCTGCTGTCATCCTTGCCTCAGCTCGCATTTTCCTGCCGCTACTACCGCCATCTCGCGCCTCGCCGCTTTGTCCGCAGCTGACATCAGGAGTTCTGCCTGACGACTTCTCCACGCTAAAGAAATGCCTTGTCATCCTGAGGAGGCCTTGCGCCCATTTTCCGCGCCCGTGGCTAACAACCGGTGACGAGTCGCCCACATCAGCTGCAAGCAACTCTCGAGCCGCCGCCTGCCGTCAACTACCAAGAAGCTTCCTGCAGCCTCCCATCCGCCGCCACCGCATCACATCTGCCTCCACTGGCATCTCCTCCCTTTCATCCTGCCTCGGCAGCTTCATCTACTCCTTCCCCGCCGCCATCTTCATCTTGCCCGCATCTATCGTCTCGAGCCGCCTTCTTGCATCGCCTCCTCGCCTAGTCAGCAGCTGCAGTCAAGACTGCCACTGTCAGGATATCGGACACCACCAGCCTTCCTGCTCCCATTTTCGAGCCAACTGGGGAACAATCCGTCACTCTCCTGGCATCAGCAGCCCAGTGTCCCTGCCCGCTGCTAGAATCCCTCTACCGCAACCAACCTTTTCAGCTGACAGGATATCGGACACCACCAGTCTTCCTGCTCCCACTTCCGAGCCAACTGGGGAACAAGCCGTCACTCTCCTGAACGCTGAAAAGAAACAGTTGCCTCGCTCTGCCTTCCCACAGCATCGTTTCCATCTGCCGCCTCGCATCTCATCTCGACTCTCTCCGCTCGCGTCGCCGTTCGCCTCCCGTCTTCTCCATCATCATCAGCCCTTGGTCTTCGTCTTCAGCCACCTCCATCATCCCTCCTCCTCCTTGCTCCAGTGCTCTCAGCTTCATCAGCCGCCCGTTCCTGCCTCATCTCCGTCTCTCCGCCATCAGCATTATCCGCGCCACCTCCGCACTCATCTTCTCGTCATCATCAGCATCCTCTGTGTCGCCCTTCCATCCATCATCAGCATCAGCATCATTAGCATCGCTCTATCGCGCACGTGGTTTCGCCCCTGCGCCCACTCATCAGTCCATCGCTTCCTCCGCTTCAGCAAATCGCGTTCAGCTCGGCACAAGAATCCGCCCGGTCGCATCGCCTTTTTCCGCGACGACCTGCGCCCACCCCGAAAACTTTGCACCGCACGTGGTTTCGCCCCTGCGCCCACTCATCCATCGATCGTCTCCTCCTCTTCAGCATCAGCTTGGCACAAGGTTCCGCCCGGTCGCATCGCCTTTTCCTTGACGACCTGCGCCCACGCCGAAAACTTCGCAGCGCACGCGGTTTCGCCCCTGCGCCCACTCATTCATCAAGTGCTTCCTCCTATTTAGCATCAATTTCAGCTCGGCACAAGGATCCTCCCGGTCGCAGCGCCTTTTCTGCTACGACCTGCGCCCACGCCGAAACTTCGCAGCGCACGCAGCTCGCCCCTGCGCCCACTCATCACATCAATCGCTTCCTCCGTTTTTGCCGCAAACCACTTCCATCTTGGCATAAGGATCCGCCCAGCTGTATCGCCTTTTCTGCGACGGCCTGCGCCCACGCCAAACCTTCCTTAAGCGCACGTGGTCTCGCCCTTGCGCCCACTCATCCATCAATCGCTTCCTCCGCCTTCATCATCCACTTGACACTAAGGTCTGCCCGGTTGCATCACCTGATTCTGCGACAACCTGCGTCCACGCTGAGAACTTCGAACTTCACCCCTGCATCTACCTTGCCATTTGTCGTTCCCTACCATCAGCTTCATCCTCTGCTCAACTCAACTGCTTTACCGACTGCCTGTACCTTGCGCCTTCGACAAACTTTCACACCAACCACCGTCATGGCCACTCCACCTCTTCCCCAAAATGACATACTCGCCGAAGACGGTTCCAACGTACACACATGGTCTGCCTCTGTCCTAACACATGCTGTTGGATGGTCAGCTCATGAGCATTCACTCGTCAACCTGCTCCGAGGATCTGTCGAGTACAACACTGACAGACAAATCCCAGCAATGGACGACTATTCCACGAACATCCAACGAATCACCTTTGAAGCAGCATGNTTCCCCAAAATGACATACTCGCCGAAGACGGTTCCAACGTACACACATGGTCTGCCTCTGTCCTGACACACGCTGGTGGATGGTCAGTTCATGAGCATTCACTTGTCAACCTGCTCCGAGGATCTGTCGAGTACAACACTGACAGACAAATCCCAGCAATGGACGACTATTCCACGAACATCCAACGAATCACCTTTGAAGCAGCATGTGACCAACTTCGACCCCTTGTGCATCCCTCCTATCACCATCACTTCAGAACAGCTCACACTACCCCGATGCTTTGGCTCAGGATACTTCATCAAGGGTGGTGGCGTCACTGGCTCAAGGGCGTCTGCACCAACATGACAATTTTTCCTACAATGGCAGAAGAACTTGACCCTTTGCCCGCCTTTGGACGATATGAAGGATGGGCACAAACACAGGAATGGGTCGAGCAGGTGTACAGGTTCCTCTACCCAGTTCTTCTCCTGCATCTTGGTGTAACAGACTGTCTGTTTGGTGACCAGCTCTACATTGGGCCACCAGAACAACGGACTAAGTCATACGCTGAGGTAAATCAGCAAGTACGCAGAGAACTGAAAACGGTCATGCACAGAACCTACCATACACTTGTTGACGCACATCCAGGGGACCTTGGAGACATGTGGTCACACTTCCTCTCCTCTCGGGATCTGGGACGCTCCATTACCATGGAACGGACCTACTCACACAGATAGCCTGTCAGATTCAAGGGGGTGTTGGAATATGAATCTGACAGAGCATGACACGCCCGAGATTAAAACTCTCAATAACGGTTCAGCTCCGGCTTAGAACCAACTCGGTCATCAACACTGACTAGCCGTTAACGGTCCTCGACCTATCAACGGCCATCCTACCGAGGAATCCCCTAATAAGCGGCCCGGCCGCAAGCACGTCCGGCTAGTGCACAAGAAGCCGTTGCATATGATTTTTCCTGTTCTGTTGTGATATAAGGAGGATGTTCATTCCCTCCTAGTTTAACCACAACAGTTCTGCTCATCCTGTTCCCCCTTGGTTCCGCGGCTTCGCCGCCGTGTCTTCGCTCTGCTCGTCCCTCGCACTTTCTGCCTTCGCCAACTCTCAACGCTTCGCTCCGTCACTCTCGCTCCTTTGCTCAGCTCCCACACTCCGCCAACCATCACTCCTCTCGCCAGCACTCTCTCTCTCACATCAACCTGTCTACCTCCGCTACCTTGCGTCTCAGCGTTTATCAGCTCCCGCAACTAACTCCTCGGACCGCTCTTGCCTACGTCACTCTGCTGACGTACACTTGCATGTTCCGATGCTTCTGCTTACTTCTGCTGCCGCTGTTCTCGTGCCTACATTCTTCTGACAGTCCTCACCCTTGAATTCTTCTGACATAGTACCAGAATATGAGGCAACATTACCTGGTGTCCCGTGACCCATTCATCGCTTCTCTGTCTCCACTGTTGTGCTCCTCCCTCCAGCATTCGTATTCCACTTCCACTGCCACTTCGCGCTCCTCGGCTTCGTTAGCAGGTGACATCAGCAGCTTCGCCTGGATTGCTTCTCACGCTGGAGTGACGACTCATTCTCTTGATCAAATCCTGCACCCATCTTGCGCCCATGGTCAACAATTTAGACTTCATGAACAGTAGCCACAAACAGCTCTCGAGCCGTCGTCTACCGTCATCTTCCTGGAAGATTCCTGCCACTCGCCACCTGCCGCCTCTCATCATCTCAGCCTCCTCAAGTGCTTCCGTTGTCCTCACGCTCTTCACCTACCTCAGCTGCTCCATCCACCCTATCCACCTCTACTTTCTCGCATTCATCGTCTCAAGCCACCCTCTCGCACCACCTTTGCTCGTCATCAGCAACAACAGACTGCCTTCCGCCATCAGGATATCGGACAGCACCAGTCTTTGTGGCCGTTGGTCTCGGGCCAACTGAGGAACAATCTCTCACTCTCCTGACATCCACGGACCGCCATCATTGCCTACCTCACAACTTGCCCTACTACAGCCGATTTCCTCTCACTGTTAGGATGTCGGACACCACCAGTCTTCCTGCCCATCGGTCTCGGGCTAGCTGGGAAACAAGCCGTCACTCTCCTGACACCAGAGGAACTGGTTGCCTTGCCCGCACCCACAGCCGCTTTCCTCACCGCTCAATCATCCAGTTCCTACCGTCGCTCATCCATCACTCTCATCTTCTTCCCTCCCTGCACCATCGTCATCCTTGTCAGCCTCCTCCTCATCAACCTCCACACATCATCCTCATCATCGCCGCCTCCTCAACTCATCATCCTTTTATATCAGCCTCCCTCCAGCTTCCCTTGCCTCCTCGAAACAACCTCTGTATCTGCTTCATCTTCATCTTCATCCACATCACACCGCAGCGCATGTGATTTTGTCCCTGCGCCCACTTCGTCGTCATCAGCTTTTGCTTCCATCATCCACAGTCATTAGTATCTGCTGCCAGCACAAGGATCTACACCGGCTAGTTCCCGTTTCCTAGTAGCCTGCACTCATGCCAGCAGCAGATTTTTCCCAACACGTTGGCTCTTGCCTTCCCCTTGCCACATTCTATTCCCCTATTTCGTCACGCACGTGGTTTCGTCCCTGCGCCCACTCAGTTATCAATCGCTTTTCCGCCGTCATCCACTTTCATCATCTGCTCGGCACAAGGATCCGTCCGGTCGCATTGCCTGTTATGCGACGACCTGCACCCACTCCAAAACGTCTGCAGCGCACGTGGTTTCACCCCTGCGCCCACTCTGCCACCAGTCGATCTCCCATCATCCTCTACTTTCACCCTCTACTCGGCACAAGGGTGTGCTCGGTCGCATCCCATATGTCGCGATGACCTGCGCCCACGCCAAAACCTGCACTACGCATGAGGTTCCACCCCTACGCTCACCCCGTCATCATCTGCTCTTCCACTTCTAGAATCGTTCTCCGCTCAATCCGATCATCATACTCACTCAGGGTGTGGAAGACATCGGATCCTCTGATAAAATGCCTCCCATCACCAGAAGATCCCCTCTCCCAACAATCCGGCCCCTCATTAACACTACCACTTGCATCTATGGGCCTGTTAACTTCTCCTTTCCCCGAAACATCCTCCTACAATGTG
This sequence comes from Penium margaritaceum, assembly GCA_023375785.1. Lineage (NCBI taxonomy): Eukaryota > Viridiplantae > Streptophyta > Zygnematophyceae > Desmidiales > Peniaceae > Penium > Penium margaritaceum. The sequence continues at coordinate 77,191 of SZWC01001829.1, read as the reverse complement.
AGGAACTGACACTTATTGCAAGTGGATCCACCAACATTCTACAGTGGTCACAAGACTTCTGCAATCTCTTCCACCTCTGCTACATCAAAGGCATTCCAATCTTCTATACTCTTCAACACTATCCTCGCTACAAAGGAGGTGGATGCTTCCCTGCAAACCTCTACACCATGTTGGTGCCTTCAGTGGAGGAAGAGATTCGGGATGCATTTCTCAGCATTTCTGCTCCCATCTTTCATCCCCTTATCTGCAAACACGCATCCACCCTCAGCGAAATGTGGAAAGACCTACTTCACGCATGCCTTTGTCCTATTCCTCCACCAGCCCATGAACCGCCAAGACTGCAACACTGCCGAGGGTTGACATCTGCTCGGGTCAGACTGGTTCGTGACTGCTACAACAACACCTCACAGGGACCATACACACGACCATCAAGTGTCCTAGAAATCCCCGGGATGAAGGCAACGTTACAAGAATCAAGTCAGATTCAGGGGGAGTGTCGGAAATATCTGCTCTCTGACCTCGATTCGTGTTCCAGAAGGGGTCTGGATAATTTGAGGAGAGGTCAAGAACGTCTCTCGCAAGAGAGAACAAATAAACGGTCCAAGGGTTCTCTACAAGTCGTTACTGACCAAAGTGACGAAGAGTCTCTCGCGTCCGGCTAGTGAAGAAGCTGTTATTTTGAGCTTTTGTCCTGTTCCTTTGTATATATGGAGGATGTTCGTTCTCTCCAAAGTTTAACCAGAACAGTTCTGCTTATCCTGTTACCCCTTGGTTCTGCGGCTTCGCCGCCATGCCCTCGCTGTGCTTGCTCCTTGCCCATCTTGCCTTCGCTGACCACTCCTAGCCTACAGTTCTTTGCTCCCTCGCTCTCGCTCCATAGCTGAACACTCATCGACCCATCACTTGTCTAACCCTCACTTTCTCACACCGACTCCTGCCTACCTCGCATTTTCAGTGTCTCGCCTCTACGAAAAGCTCTACAACTAACTCCTCGGGAATACTCACGCCTTTGTCAACTTGCCGACGTACTCGTGCATGTTTGGATGCTTCTGCTTGCTTCTGCTATTACCGTCCTCATCCTTGCATTCTTGTGACAGAGAGTTGTGCATCCATGCATGACCTGTGTATCTAAAGACATGGATATCCAAGGTGTTGAATACTACTTGACCATTCCTGGTAGGGGGTGTAGAAATCCTTCAAGATTTCATGATCTGATAGCCTGTTTGGTGATCTAGGTTGTTGTATATGGTTCTTCTGCCCCAAAATGTGGAGGACAGTCCAGATGTGTAAATCAGAGTTTGCGTTGTCTCTAGAAGTGTGTGGTCCATTTTTTTAGCTTTGTAATTCTGCTGTGGTATGCAAGGCAGTTTGGTCTGATGCGGAATGCCTTTTGCTGATGTAGTAGGACTTTAGAGGGGGTTTGAAAAACTCTCTTCTATTTTAAGTTTGGATTCTGTTGACCTATAGGTAAGTCTTGTTTTCAACCTAAAGTATCCAAATTTTTATGATGTCATGAACCTCTGCTTCATTTCGTATAACTTAGACCCAGACCATGTGAGAGAAGTCATTCAGGATAGCAAAAAATAGTGATTTACTGAAATTGAAGCTTCTTTAATGTAGCAGAGTTCCACGTCAAGAATTTCACGATGATGCTGAGTGGAGATCTCTGAGTATCAATTTAATGCTTCTTGGTGCTGTTTTCAAAGGACACATCTAAAAGAACATGGGCAGGCTGGTACTGGAGACATTTTGGTGGGGAAGATCTGCTGCATGGAAATTCTTGTGATGATTGAGTAGCCCGCATGGCTGAGACATTTGAACCAAAGAGCAAGAGTATCCGACATAGCTAAATCCATCACAGTGGAGTCACTTCCAGTTTTTGGCTCTTCAATGTTTAGCACAGTCGGATTTCCCACAAGTGTTACAACTGATGCCAGCTGTCCATTTTTTCCATAGATAAGGAAGATTTTGACAACATAAGGAGTCACTTTGAGTCGTTTTTCATTCAGCTTAGTGACTGAAAGAAGACCGGCTGCCAGATAAGGGACATAGAGTTCACAGACTTCACTTCCTGCTGATCATGTGAAGTAATCATCTGTTGTGGTGATTGAAAGGAACTTGAAAGAAGAGCTGTCAAAGTTTTGAAGTTTTAAAACAACACATTTGGCTGCTTCTTTTGGTTCTGTAGTTAATAGAGCTTGATGATTTTGTATTCCTGCAAAAACAGGTGAACTTGTTCAGTAGAGTGGACACTCCCTTTGAACATTACTCTTCCTGTTGCAGTTCTAGCAGACTCTATCATCAGGATGGACATAAGGCCGTGGGGCACACTGTTCTTGATGGGGTCTGAATTTCCCCCAGTTAGGTTACCTTGACTGTTCCTGGTACTCAAACCATAGGATAAGAAATGGCTTGGTTCTCTTTCCTTGATATCTGGTGTAGAGCACAGAATTCCCGCCATTTTCTTTGATGAATTGATCTTCTGCCAGAGACAGTTCCTTCGTGGCCTAAACAAGGGTCAGTCTGTAGAATTTTTCTGCAACTCGACATGGAGCAGCTGATGCTGCTGGGTCTCCAGGTGGTGGTGGTGCTGCTGCTGCTGCTGTTGCTGCTGCTGCTGCTGCTGCTGCTGCTGCATGTCCTGATGCTCAGGCATTCTTTTGAATACTTTCATTGTTTTTCAAATATCTGGATCATGTGAATGGTGTCACTGATCATGAGATAGCTTCTCCCACGGAGTGACCTTTGCTATCAAGGTGTTTGATCTTTGGAATATGGCCTTCCAGTCCAGCCCCTTCCTCCGTCTTCTTAAGCCTGCACACAAAAAACCAGGACTCACGGTCCGGACTCGCGAATCCAAGTCCTGAGCCGGAACCGCGAGTCCTTTTTGGGGTCTGTTTCATCTTGTCAGTACCACGATTCCTTCGTGCGGGGGGGGGGGGGGGGGGGGG
>SZWC01001829.1:57731-74072 GCA_023375785.1 Penium margaritaceum | reverse complement strand
GGGGGGGGGGGGGGGGAGGGAAAATGTGGACCCGACCAGTTCAAGAACCCCCGGCCATGCAATATGCTCGGACGGCGGACAGCCCCCATGACATATGGACCCCGTCCATCCGTCGGTTATCCCCTCCCCCCCTAGTCTAAGGATCCCATCCACCGGCGGTTATCCATGGCACGTAGGCCACGAGGCCTTTAGGCCACCATGGCAGTTAGGCATCAGCCCCTCGTAGGAGGGCTGATGACTCGCCGCCATGTAGGCATCAGCCCCTCGTAGGAGGGGTGATTCCTCGCCGCCATGTTCTCCCAACATGGCGGCGACGACGGCCTGTACGACGGCAACGACGGCCCAATGAGGCTGTCAGGTAGGGTAGTCGAAGTGAACTGTCACTGACGGTTAACTTCGTGTTTGTGTCCGCCACCATGGCGGGTACCTCAGGGACCCCGTTGGGGTCCAAGTCTCTAGCACCCGCTACCGGTACCTCAGGCACGCCACAGAGACCTCCTGCTGTCTCTGTCACACAACCGAAGTCTCCCACAGCCCCCACAGCTGCTGCCGCTGCGGGGTCTCCGGCTGCTACTTCCCAGATGTCTCCGGCTGCTGCGCCATCGACAACAAAACCCGCAGCTGGCACGGGCGGTGGTGCGGGTGCTGCTGAAGCTGTGACAAGCCCAAACACGGAGAACTTGCATGAACGCAAGCCAAGCGTGGTGTGGAACGTGTTCACCTACGTCATCATCAACGGTGAACCTCGTGCAAGGTGCCAACTGTGTCCGCCACGATGTAAGGGGCTGAAAGGCATGTTTGCCCTTCCGTATGGAGCCACCTCTGGTATGTGGAAGCACTTGAGACTCAAGCACAACCACAAATGGAAGGAACTGAAGGCCTTGGAGGCTGCCACGAAGCTTGTCGAGGCTACCTCTGCAGTCGCACGGACTGTGCAGATTGTGGATGGCAGTAACTCAACACTTGAACACTCTGTTACAGGCGTTGGCATTGTTTTCAACAAATGCTACTTCCAGCGCTGTATCTGGAAGCACGTAGTGTACAAAAACTGCTCGTTTCTGGCCATTGTATCTGTGTGGCTGAAGGTGGCATTCGTGCACGCAAACCCTCTGGCCATTCTGCCTGGTCGGATGAGGCTTGTACGTCTGATCCAAACTGGTGCTGCTGCTTTCTGCAGGAGCTTGCAGAGCATGTTTGCAACAGTGCAGTCTGGCATCTCTTTCACAACTAACGGGTGGCAGAGTGACGCGAACGTGAAGTACCTGGGCATGACTGCCCACTGGATTTCAAACTGGGACATGCAGCACGTTGCTCTTGCCTTTCCACATGTGTCAGACAATGCCACTGCTGAAAAAATCTTTGGGCTGTTCTCTGCTGCCCTGAAAGAGTGGGGAGTGTGGGACAAAATCTACTGCCTCACTGTTGACAATGATTCCACCAACGACAGCATGGTTGAAAGTTTCCTCACTTTCCAGAACTCCAAGTTTGACAAGGCCGGGCACATCAGATGCATGGGACACAGCATGAACCTGGCAGCACAGGTGCTGCTTGACCGTCCTGACGTGAAGGTGTACTTGAAGTTTTCCCGTGACATCTGTAACTTTGTGACGAAGAGTGAAAAGCGTGAGGAGTCGCTCTCCAACGCCGTGACTGCTGCCGGCAAGTCCTACCTCTATCTGCACGTGGACACTCCAACACAGTGGAATTCCATCCTTGACATGTGCCACAGTGTCATGCACATCAAGGACGTGTTGGATGTGTGGTTGTCGAAACAAAAGCCGGAGCTCAAGCCGAGTGGGCATGGGTGGGACCTCCTCGCCTTGGTCACTGCCATCCTGAAGCCCTTCAAGGGCTTCACGGATGACATTTCTGGGGAGAAGTAACCCACCATGTCCCTGGTCCTCCCATTTTTCAGCCTCATCCTGGCTAAGATGCATTCATGGCAGGTGAAAGTCGGCGCAGTAGAGAAGAAGCAGAAGGCTGCCAAGGAGCTGGACCCAGTGGAGAAGTTGCTGCTGGACCTGAAGCCTGGCTTCCAGGCTGTCGCTGATAAGGTTTACAAGCAGTCATGCAGTCATTCATGCATTTAGTCATGCAATCAGTCATGCAGTCAGTCATGCAGTCAGTCATGCATTCAGTCATGCAGTCAGTCATGCAATCAGTCATGCATTCAGTCATGTAGTCACTCATCCTACACATGTGCTTATGGTTGTGTGCGTGCAGGTCGAGAAGTACGTGAAGAAGTGCACTCCAAGGCACATTCTGGCAAGTGTTGTGGACCCCAGGTCCTGTCTTCGGCACTTCACCAACCTCCACAAGCTCCTCGGCGTAAAAGGGACAGTGGAGTTGGAGCTACAGGTGCTGGTCGTCCTCAGGCCGTACTACGACCGCGTGTTGCAACGACGTGAACCAGAGGCAGCTGCCAAGGCTGCAGCTGAGGAGGCTGCAGCAGCTGCCGCCAGGGCAGCAGATGGGGACAAGGATGATGAGCGTGTGGACAGTAATGGACCCCCTGCCCTGCCAGCAGCATGCACAGCTGTGGAGGCTGGTGGACCAGCAGCTGCAGGAAAGCGACGTGGCCGAGCAAAGGAGAAGAAGAAGAAGGAGAAGAAGAGCATTGTGGAGGCTGCTACAGCCGACACCATGGATGAGCTCTTTGCCACCGAGGAGGCTGAGCCTGTGGTCACATCACCGGAATCTCTGGAACAGGAGGTGGAGGACTGGAAAAAGGAGAAGTTGCTGTCTTGGCGGACCAACATCCTGCACTACTTTTGTGACAATAAAGACACGTTCCCGTCATTTGCATTGCTTTTTTTAGATCTCCTTGATGTGCCTGCCACAAGGATTCCATGTGAGCGCATGTTTTCACTTGGTGGTAGGGTCATCACGCCATATCGACACTCTTTTAACAACATGACTGTGCAGGGCATTTTGAAGCTGAAAATCTGGATCAATGATCCAGAACTGCACAATTTTCCTGTTTCTCCAGATGGTGTTATTGCACCAGAATTGCAAGAGGAGGAGAAGAAGGAACGTACGGGGCACAGGACTGCCAGCCGGGCGGCAGCAGCAAAGAAGCTGAAAGCTCTTGGCTGCAATACTGGAGAGGAGGGTGCAGCCAGTGACGAAGATAGAGAGGGGGATGGAGAGGGGGAAGGGGAAGCTCTGGCGTTGGAGTCGTCGTCGGAGGAGGACGATGACGACGACGACAAAGACGATGACGACGATGAAGATGACGATAAAGACGATGGCAAAGGGGATGGTGCAGAGGACGACACACTCGCTTCCCGCTTTTCACTTAGCCTTGGGGATGATGATGTAGTTGAGATGACCTAGACATGCTCTATTGAGAAGACCTCTGACAGAGACATGCATTTTTATGTGCTGGTGGCCAGTTGTAGCAAGCAGTGGGGTAGGGGGGGTGGGAGGGGTCACCATGACTCCCCTAAGAACAATTTGCAATGGTCCATATGTTGCTTTCTCATGGCGTATGAGTCTATAATAATACATTTCTTACTTTGACTGAATTCCTTTGTACAAATTCCATGTTCTGCCAATTCCAACCCTACCCCCCCCCCCCCCTTGTATCAGTACCAGGTGATACATGTTCCCACTCATAGAAAAGTATGTTTTACTACACATTCTAACAAATGACCTGATTTTTACACATGCAATAGTATGCAAAAGGTTGTAAATAATGAATTGACTGTAAGCCATTGCAAGCCAAAGGTTGTCACTAATCACTTGACTTAACTAATGACTTCACTGTATGTTGCACAAACAAGATAAGCCATTGTAAGCCAAAGGTTGTCACTAGTCACTTGACGTAACTAATGACTTCACTGTGTGTATGTAAGGTAGAGTTGGATGGAGTGGAGATGACACTAAGTAGGTATGCATTGTCACATCCCTCGATTTGAAATGTCACTGGTGCTGAATTCCTCAGGTGGATTCATGAAGCAAGGCTACAGGACTTGCAAAACACAGGGCTCACAAGCCATGAGAAAGACTCGTGAGTCTGGTTCCAAGGTTTGACTCGTATGGGCGAATCCGGTTCCTTGTCCAGATTCGCAAATCTGGACTCGTGTGCAGGCTTACATCTTCTACACATGAAATCAGCATGTAGGATTTCCAGCTCAACAGCCTTTTGTACCTGTTCTTCAAGTCTTTCCATGTTCTCATGAGAGATTTACTCTGTTTCTGTGTACACTGGTCTTGATTCATTCAGAACACTGCATTTCCAGCAGTGAAAACTTTGGTCACATTGTCTCCGCCAGAATTTTCCTTCCTCCACAGAAGCTCCAACATTCAGTGTATCTTTAAGGTCAGATAAAACACCCCATATGCCCTTATCTAGGTAAACCATCTTTAATTTTGAAGCAACTTGTGATAGTCGATGCCATTGCACAACATCGTCTTGCACTGATCACCACCCATGGTGTATGCCGCCATGGTGGCGTTTGAGCCATCTGAGTGCACTGCCAGCTCTGGTACCTGATTTTGTAATTCAGGAGGGCTATGATCCTCCAGTAAACTCAGACACTTCCTTGAACAAAAAATCAACAAAGTTGATAAAGAATTGAGATGGATTTCCTTTGTAGCACCCTCAAAATCCTGAATACACAACGTTCACACTTGGCTCAAGTATTGCACTTTAAAAACACTTCAAGAGCCTACACTTGAGCTCCCATCATACATCCCACGACCAGAGCTTTCTTGTTGGAGATGTGCTCCTCACTATGGTGGCTGTGAGGCAAAAATAGAACACCAAAAAGGCAGGACCTTGTGGAATAGTGGTTAAAGAAATGAATCTCCAGAAGCAAGATCCCGGTTTCATTCCTAAGATGGGATATTCTGAAAAAAAGGTTCCAGAACTTTGGCTCATCTTCCGAGGTCTTGTAGAAGAAGTTGCTTACAGTAGAAGGTAACTGGATGCACCACATGGTTCTGGATACCTTTCCAGGTACTAGAAGGAAGCTGGGGGTTCCAGGAAGTGGAAGAAGCTTCTGGGGGTGGCAAACAATTCCTTGCTAGGTATGAAAAGAGAACATCCTACCAGGGGACACTCTAGAAGCAATGGAAGCTTCTAGGAAACTGCAAACATGGCATGCTTTGGTGTTTTGGAAAGCTTGGGTCAGTGGCTATAAAATGCCACTGTTTAGGTTTCTTGGTAAAGATTAATTTCTAGTATCTTTGATGCTAAAACAGTGCCAAAATTTCTGCCCAGTCCTTTGCCATCCTTGGAATCAGTTATCTCCAGAGTTTTAGTCTTTCCAAAATCAGTTAAGATTGTGAACAAGCAACAGCTCAGGATCCTCGAGGGTGCCCACACACCCTTATGCCAACATCTATGACACTACCTTCGGACTTCGAAATGATGAAGTACACAAGGATGAATAAATCACACAAGATAGATGCCTTTCTATAAGATGAAATACATGAAAACCCACTAACCATCTGTTATCCAGTGGCCCTGTGGCTTCAGATATCCAGTTACAGGACTTCCTAATACTATTCCATAACTCCAGTGGCTACTTCATGCAGCCACTAGAGTGGGAGACCCTGGGAGGCATGGGGAACCAGTACTGGTTCTTCCTCGCCTTCTTAGTAGGTAATATCCTGGCACCGGCAAAGTTGCTTGTCTGAGGCATTTGACTGTTCAGCCCAGCGGGCTGTGGCTGCATTGGCACAGGAGGTGTCCATTGTTGCCATTTGCAGCCAGTGCGTGGAGATTCGGTTGTTCATCATCACGCATTCGGATGCTCTTGAGCCACACTTTGATGATAGGATCATACTGCTAGCTTGGGGTGCAGGGGTGCTGAGTGCGTTGAAACCCTCAAATCTCTGTGGGATTGAGCAGGTTGGTATTTGGCTGGCCTTTCTTTCCACATTTTTGTGCCATACATTCCGGTGTAACTGTATACAACGTGGTTGTTCTGGTACGTGGTGGCGTAGATTTTGTTCTTTTCTAATGGAAAACTTCCAAGGAGAAAAACGTCTTTGCTCTGGTGAAGGATGGTGGGAAGCTTTCTTGACACATTTTCAGGGCTTTCATTGGTCCTTGATGGTGTGGTAGGGGCAGAAGTGGTAATTGGAGAAAACCAGGGAGCTACATGTGTTTTCTTGGTTGGTTGATCCCCATTCATCAATGACAATTCTCTGCCTATGCAATGTTCCTCAGGCCACATTATGAGTGCACGCACTGCTACCTAATGCGGATTGGCTGAGTGTGTCGCAGGGGTTTGAGATGGAGTTCTCAAGGCCTCTCTGGGAGGAAGCAGTGGAGTATCTACCAGCTTTCACTGTTGCCAACCTTCCCCCTCTCGAGGCACCCAGATAGTTCTCAGGGCGCGGTCTTTATCAGAGACTCAGACAGCCCTTTTTCTTTTTCAGCACCTTCAGTGTCTAGAAGAGGTGGAAATTGTGGGCAAAGCACTGTTCCCAGAGGCTTGTGACAAGATGATTCGGAGATTTTGGCTGGTGGGATCCAGGGGGGGGGGGCCCTCTAGCTGCAGGTGATTCCTACAGGTGCCGGAGAATGTCTGTTCTTGGCTTCAGCTGGCTTCCACCTCGAGAGTCGGCTCTGGTTGTTTTGCTCCTGGGTACCTCATCCATCATGGTACCTGCGGTATACTGCAAGTGGAAGTCATGGGACAGGCGGGATTGGAGCCAATCATTGAGGTCCGTTAAGCCATCTATGATGAGTTGGAGGAGTGTTTTCCAGAGCACACATTGCTGGGGGACTCTTTCCAGACGTCTTTCTTGTTGACTTGGCACATAGCACGGTATGGATGGTGGATGTTACCACATTGGATGCGCAGTTGGAAAAGGTAAGGGTTGAGGGCTGGAATCTGCTACTGGTGGAGGCCTTGAAGGAGAATAACAAGGCCAGTCTTGGTCTGATGCTGGGTTGGAGGTTGTGGATGGTGGAATGGGAGACTTTTGGCAGTTTGTGAATGGAATGTTGGCATTTCATCCAACGTCTTGCTGCCTTGTGTCTGGAGAAGGGCTGGGGTTGACCAAGTACAGCAGATGAGCCAGGGTGGTTGGTGAGGATGGAGGCCATGTTCGTGCAGTGCCTCCCCATTCATTGGATTATGCCATAGTACTAAGTGACCTGAGACTTTGGCCTGTGGCAAGGGGGGTTTGGATTTGCTGGTGGGCACGGACCAGCCTACCCCGCTGCTGACGCTGTGGCCCTTGGGCCCCATTGCTTTTTCGGATCTTGGAAACACCAATCTTTTCCCCCTTCATTTGGAGGGGGAGGAGATTTCCTTGAAATGTTTATCATCTCACTCTTGTTCTTGGACTTTTTCTCCTTTTGTGCCATGGGAGGCGGAATTACCCCAGTCTACAATGTGCATGTGCTGGTCCATGGAAACATTTATTCTTCCTCTTACAGCATCTGTTCCCTATTAAAAAAGGAAGAAGGATTGCAGGGAGAGAGGCAGGGAGGGGTGGATGGAGAGATACTGGGAGGTAGAATGGCAAGTAGGTAGGGAGGCTAGGAGGAACGTAGGCTGGGTGGGAAGGAAGGACAGATGAATGGAGGATGGTGTTGGCACTAGTGGGTGTAGAGGCACCCTCAAGCATGACTAGCTCTTACTGATGCATGCTACCAGTGTTTGGGGCAGCCAATGGACACGTTTGGTGAAGAGTGTGGAGCACAAGGATCACGGATGTGAGTGGGCAGAACACGTCGCATTCAGTAGAACTGAATCGAAACACGTTTTTTTCAGTTAGCATAGTGCTATTACATCTGATCCTTGTAGTCTACAATCTAAGCTTCCCAACGCATCCAAGCATGCCCGAATCAGAGCAGTAGAGCCCCAGCTACGGCCGTCGAAGTAACCCTTGGTGGAGCCGCCCACCTTGCCTTGCACGCTAGGCACCGGGAGGCGCTTCGACGATGACTCGTCGGAGCGCCTTCCTTCACCCAGAAGTCAAGGAGAAGTTCACCCTGGTCAAGGAGAGTTCTCTGGTTGCTTTCTTTATGGCCCTGGTGCATTTGGAGCCTGCTGAAGTTAAACTCTGATCACTGGCGGTGGATTATCCTGCCACCCATGGTCCTGGTGCATTTGTACCAGAATCCACCCGTCCAATACCCGAACATCGGGCCAGGCTAACTTTCTGAATACTCACTCAAATTGAGCGATTCAAAGCTCGATCTTGCATGGAAAACTCCAAGGAGTCCAAATCTTAAGTCAGATCAGGTGTTAGACCACTTTCCAGTGGTCCAACCAGGTAACACACTCAACTGTGCTCATGACAAGGAGCACACCATGTCAACAATCGCCCCCTTGCACCGTAGCCTTGATGCCCTGTCCTTAGAACCTGTAGCATTCAAACCTCACAGTGCAGACCGAACTCCATGCATCTCGTGTCGTGCCTGTCCTTGGACTGTGCCTAGGTCATGGCGTCGGCGAGCATGCGCTTAGTGCCGCAATGCACTATAGCCGCATCTCCCCTCCCCACCAAGTCCTCAGCGTAGTGATACCGGATCTCGATGTGCTTGGTCCTCCTGTGCAGCACCGGATTCTGGGTCAGGCTGATGGCACTCATGTTGTCCACATTACCATCGGCTTCCTTTGTGGCACCCCGATCTACTTCAGCAGCCGCCGCAGCCACACCGCCTCCTTTGCGGCTTCCGCGAATACGATGTACTCAGCCTCGGTGCTGGACAGTGCCACACAGTCTTGCTTCCTGCTTGCCCATGAAACTACTACACCACCAAGTACAAACACGTACCCCGATGTTGACTTTCTTTCATCCACATCACCAGCCCAGTCGGCATCAGAGTAGCCGACCAACTCGAGGGAGTCGTCACGCGCTCTGCCTCCAAACACGAGCCGCGACTGTTTTGTCGCCTTGAGGTAGCGGAGGATCCGCTTCACCGCTTGCCAATGCAGCGACCCCAGGTCAGCAACATACCGGCTCATTTGGCCCTCCACAAAGGCCAGGTTGGGCCGCATCGCCACCATGGCATACATAATGCTCCCCACTGCGGACTGGTATGGCACACTTGCCATCTCCTCCTTCTCCTGATCCGTGCTCAGGCCCATGCTCAAGCTCAGATCACATGTGGTGGTTATGGGTGCGCCAATGGGGTTGTACTCCTCTATGTTATAGTGGCAGAGCACCTCTTACACGTACTTTGCCCGCCCCATCTCCAGCATGCGTGCCTTGCGGTCCCTCTTGATGGTGACGCCGAGGTAGTACTCGAGCTTGCCCATGTCGGTCGTTTTGAACCGACCGTCCAGCTACCGCTTCAGGTTCACCAATTCCTCCATGTCCGACGACACGAGGATGAGATCATCCACGTAAAATACCACGATCTGGTGCAACCCCGGCTGCTTCCACACGTACACATTGTGATCCGTCTCGCAGCGCTTGAAGCCAAGCTCGGCCATGAAGCCGTCCATTTTCAGGTACCACATGAGTGGTGTTTGCTTCAGCCCCTAGAGCGCCTTGCGAAGCCAGCACACCTTCCTCAGCGGCGCGTCCACCCCCTCCGGCACCTCCATGCTGACCTCCTTGTCTAGGTTGCCATTGAGGAATGCGGTTTTCACATCCATTTGATGCACTTCGTAGTCGCGCGCCACCGCCACCGAGAGGATGGAGCAGATGGAGGCGAACTTTACCACCGGTGCAAAGGTTTAATCGCAGTGTTCACCCTTCCGCTGGGCGTACCCCTTCGCGACCAGCCGCGCCTTGTATCACTCCACCTTCCCCTCCTTGGTGAGCTTCTTCTTGAAGATCCACTTGGAGCCAATGATTTTTGCGGCCTCCAGCCTGTCAATCAGCTGCCAAGTGCCGTTCTCTTCATGGGAGGCAAGCTCAGATTTTTTAGCTCCCTCCCACTCAGCCTTATCCTTCCGCTGTAATGCCTCCTTGACAATCTCGGGCTCCTCTTGCACATAGAATGCTCAAGCGAGCCCAGTCTAGATGTCCTCCGCGGCATCGTACCTCTTTGCCATCCTCCTTGCGCGTCTGCTTCTCCGGGGCTGCTGCTGTTGAGATTATTGCTGCTGCTGCTGCTATTCCTGCTGATGCTGCTGCTCCCTCGCGGTGCCACTCACATCGCTGGCCTGCTCCCCCTCTCTCGGGGACCGTGGAGATACGGGCTCACTGCCCACCTCTTCGTTCAGCTCCACTGCTACCGGCGCTTCGGACTCATTGTCTGACTCGGCTGAATGCAAATCAGCCGCTCCCACATGGTGCAGATGGTTCTCGCCGGCTGGAGCCGATGGGACGTCACCCTCTTTTGCGTCCTCCGGTGTCTCCCCCTCAAGGATTTGTAGCCAATCCCCCCCCTTGGAGCGACCCGCGTCCTTGTCCGTCCAACGAATGTCCTCGTCAAACGTGACATCATGACTCTTCACGATCTGCTGCCTCTGTGGGTCGAAGAGCCGTTACGCCTTGCTCCCGCTCTCATACCCGACGAAGATGCACCGGCGAGTTCGCGGGTCCAGCTTGCCCCGCCCCTCCCGTGCCCACACAATAGCATGTGCAACACAACCAAACATGCGAAGGTGTGCTTAATTTGGCTTCCTCCCGCTCCACACTTCTTGTGGCATTTTCTACACCTTGGACTGCGCATCTTTTAGCGGCTTCATCGGCGTCAGGTTCATGATGTATGCTGCTGTCCATGCCGCCTCGCCCTAGTACCGTTGTGCGAGGCCGGCATCACTCAACATGGACCGGACCATGTTGAGGATGGTGCGGTTTGCCCTCTCGGCGACGCCGTTCTGCTGCAGAGAGTGTGGCATATGTTTCTGTCACGCAATCCCCTTGCTCTTCATCCATGCCAAGCAGCCCTCGTACTCGCCGCCGTTGTTGCTCCGAAACGCCTTCACTTTCAACTCCGTTTGCCGCTCCATAGCCGCCACAAACTCATGCATACACGACAAGACATCGCTCTTCCTCTTGATGATGTAGAGGTAGAGCTTGCGGCTGTGGTCGTCAATGAAGGTCACAAAGTAACGAGTGCCCCCAATAGAGCTCTCAAATGGTTCACACACGTCAGTGTGGACCACCTCCAACTTCGCCGATGCGCGCGTCCTTTTGCCATCAAATGGCGGTCGTGTTGCCTTGCCGACCATGCACGGCTCGCACACGGCATTCTTGGCTGTGTCGAGGCTCTTGACCTCAAGACCCCGCACCACTTCCTTCTTCACCATGTCCCTCACAGTTGAGGGAGCAATGTGACATAAGGGGCGGTGCCATAGGTCCAGGGTTCCATCGTCCTTCTTTGCGAGGTGGACAACGTCGGACCCTACCCGGCTGCCGAGGATCTTTGCATGTAGCAAGTAGAAGTTGTCCTCTCGCTTTCCACGTGCAATCACCTCGTCATCCCCCTCCTTCTCGATGATGGCCTCGTTCTTGTTGAAGAGCACCTCAAGCCCCTTATCGGTAAGGAAGCTCACTGGCAGCAGATTTGCCCCAAAGTTGGGCATGTGGAGCACGTTGTGAATTGTGCTCGTGACAGCCTCCCCGTCCACATCCACCTCGATGTGAATGTTGCCTTCTCCAGCAGCCAACTCTTTCTTGCTGTTGGCCATCGTCATGCGCCGTTCCGAGGCACCATAGGTGACTAATGCTGCCCGCTTGCATTGCGTGTGGCGGCCCGATCCGGAGTCAATCACGGAGACTCCCGGACTTGTCAATTCGGTGGACTCCTTCGCCATCATTACGCGGTCGTCCTTCTTTCCAGCTTTCCTCAGCTGGTCTGACTTCCTGTTGGGGCAGTTGCATGCGTAGTGGCCTTCCTTGCCACACAAGTAGCACTCCCCCTCCTTATCACCTTTCTTGGTGCCCTGCTTGGCAACCTTTCACTTCTTGCCTCCCCCTCCACCTTGAGGGCGGACGGCATAGGCAGAACTTGATATTGCCCCACTCTCTCTCCCACCACGCCGCATCACTTCATTGTGGACATACTCAGCTACCTTTGGATACTTCGGCTCATCGGCGGACCAGCTGCCTAAGACGGACATCATGGGACTCCATCTGTCCAGCAAGGCCAGGAGGAGGATCATGGCTTGCACCTGAGGGTTGACCTTCCACCCAGTGGCTACGCACTCGGCAGTCAAGGACTCAATCTACTACATGATCTCCATGATGTTGTTGCCTTTGTTGGCTCGGAGGGTGACGAGCCTCTTGAAGACGAACAGCTGGTACACAAGGTTGGTAGACTGGTAGATGGTGCAAAGCTTCTTCCAGGCCTCCACGGCCTCCGTGCATCCTTGAATGAGAGAGCGCTGCGTCGGAGCAAGCGCATACACCAACGCAGCAAGCGCCTTCTTGTTGCGCTTCTTGTACACTTCCACTTCCTCCGGAGGTGTCTTTTCTTTACCGTTGACCAGCTCAAGCAGGCCCTCGAGGAAGACCTCAAACTCCCACCTCCATAAGTGGAAGACAAGTCCCTCAAACTTCGAGACGCTGATGCTCTCTTGCTCGGTCGATACCATGGCGTGCGGTGGTAGCGTGATCATTGTAGAGCTAGGGTCTTTCTAGGCACGTGGGCCCATAACCCTATGTTGATAATAGTGGGTGTGGAGGCATCCTCAAGGATGCCTAGCTCTTGTTGATGCACGCTACCAGTGTTTGGGACAGCCAATGGACACGTTTGGTGAAGAGTGTGGAGTACAAGGATCACGGATGTGAGTGGGCATACACGTCGCATTCAGTAGGACTGAATCGAAACACGTTTTTGTTAGTTAGCTCAGTGAGATAACATCTCATCTTCATAGCCTGTGGTCTAAGCTTTCAAACTCATCCAGGCACGCCCGAATCGAAGGAGTAGATCCCCTGCTACGGCCGTCGAAGTAACCCTTGGTGGAGCCGCCCACCTTGCCTTGCACGCTAGGCAATGGGAGGCGCTTCGGCGATGACTCGTCGAAGCGCCTTCCTTCGCCCAGAAGTCAAGGAGAAGTTCACCCTGGTCAAGGAGAGTTCTTTGGTTGCTTCCTTTATGGCCCTGGTGCATTTGGAGCCTCCTGGAGTTAAACTCTGATCACTGGCGGTGGATTATCCTGCCACCCATGGTCCTTGTGCATTTGTACCAGAATCCACCCGTCCAAGACCCAAACATCGGGCCAGGCTAACTTTCTGAATACTCACTCAAATCGAGTAATTCAAAGCTCGATCTTGCATGGCAAACTCCAAGGAGTCCAAATCTAAAGTCAGATCAGGTCCACTCTCTAGTGGTCCTACCAGGTAACACACTCAACGGTGCTCATGGCAAGGAGCACACCATGTCAACAATCGCCCCCTTGCACCGTAGCCTTGATGCCCTGTCCTTGGAACCTGTAGCATTCAAACCTCACAGTGCAGACCAAGCTCCATCCTACTCGCGTCGTCCCTGTCCTTGGACTGTGCCTTGGTCATGGCGTCGGCAAGCATGGGCTTAGTGCCACAATGCACTATAGCCGCATCTCCCCTCGCCACCAAGTCCTCCGCATAGTGATGCCGGATCTCGATGTGCTTGGTCCTCCTGTGCAGCACCGGATTCTGGGTCAGGCTGATGGCACTCATGTTGTCCAAATTACCGTCGGCTTCCTTTGCGGCACCCCGATCTACTTCAGCAGCCGCCGCAGCCACACCGCCTCCTTTGCAGCTTCCGCGAATGTGATGTACTCAGCCTCGGTGCTGGACAGTGCCACACAGTCTTGCTTCCTGCTTGCCCATGAAAATACTGCACCACCAAGCACAAACACGTACCCCGATGTTGACTTTCTTTCATCCACATCACCAGCCCAGTCGGCATCAGAGTAGCCGACCAACTCGAAGGAGTCGTCACGCGCTCTGCCACCAAACACGAGCCACGACTGTTTTGTCACCTTGAGGTAGCGGAGGATCCGCTTCAACGCTTGCCAATGCAGCGACCCCGGGTCAGCAACATACCGGCTCATTTGGCCCTCCACAAAGGCCAGGCTGGGCCGCATCGCCACCATGGCATACATGATGCTCCCCGATACCCGAACTTCGGGCCAGGCTAACTTTCTGAATACTCACTCAAATCGAGCGATTCAAAGCTCGATATTGCATGGAAAAATCCAAGAAATCCAAATCTAAAGTCAGATCAGGTGTTAGACCATTCGCCAGTGGTCTAGCCAGGGAACACAGTCAACGGCACTCATGGCAAGGAGCACACCATGTCAACAGATGGGAGGGAGAATTCTTGCACAAAAAGAGGATTGGAGAGGTCGAGAGGGAGGGATGTCAGAGAGGAGGGATTTTGGCAGGGAGAAAGGTTGGGACAGAGATAGCCAGAGGGAGAGGGTCTGGAAGTAGGGAGGCAGAGAGGGAGGTAGGATGGGAGGGAGAAAGGCTGAGAAGGATGGAAGGATACTGGGAGGTAGGGCCACTGGAATTGAGATTTTCTGGGAGGGAAGAAGGTAGGGAGGGAGGGATCTGGGTAGGGATGGGGGCTGAATTAGAGGGGTAACAGGTGGAAAATAGGTTTGGGGGGGGGGGGGNGCTGTGCATGTTCTTGTTAATGTGGCTGGTATGCGCTTCCACATTTCTCACTGCTCTATTTCCTTGGTTCCGTGCACATGGATTCAGTTTAACAAGCAGAATGGCAGCATTCCTGCAAGCATCACCCGTATTTCAGTGATGAAAGGACTCAAAGCAGTGTATCCTTGGAAAGAAGAAAAAACTCTATTCCTTCCCCACAATTCCATCCTTCTAGTCCAGGGCAAACCAAGCCAACCAATCTGTTTCTACAAAACCCTTCATCGCCAGTCCCTTTCAAAACACATGGCCACCACCCATTGAACAAGGTGCAAGAGATTTTTCCCCAAGTAGCCAAATGTATCCCAAGCTACTGTTTACAGCCTCCAAAACGCACCTTTAGGCCCAGAAGGTGCTGAATATCAGACTGATCATGCCTTCCAGGTGATGCAAGCTTGGAGAAGCTCATTCATCTCCAAGTAACCAAGGGGAAGGCCAAGCCACATCTGGACCTGGAGGTGGAAATCAGCAGCAGAAAGGTAGAGACAGCCCCCAAATCCATGAGAGTGGACTGCAACGAAAGAGCAGCACACCTGGACCCCACCCCCCAGAAACTATGAATCTGCTCCTCCAAGGCCTCCCAAAATCACGTTTTCCCTTCCATCTCAACCTTATCCATCTACTGAATGCATCTGAAATTCTAAAACTGATCATGTGACTAAGATCCCTCCTTGAACACTAGCTCAGAGCCTCTATGGATGGACGAATGACAATGATGCTAGTCGGTATCTCTTCCACAGCTTCTTCCCAGGGTGGAAATAGAAGATCCACCTCCCAGTCCACATGGAGGAAGAAGCCAAAAAACTTCACCAAAGAGTGAGAGACTGAGGATTTCACCTTTTTCAAACCGTTTTCTCCCAGATATGGTGTCATCCGATAGTGCAGCACACTAGATTGTGGCTACGGAATAGCAACGTTGTGTGGTATGAACTGCCAAAAATGGAAAAAAATTAGGTTAGGAAACAAAAGATATTCACCTAAAGCACATTCAAGTGGAAAGCGATAAGACCTCTTCATGGACATATCTCAAAGGAAAACATTATATTTCTGGGACCCTTGGTCACATAAGTCCTCTGGCATGTCCGTCTACAATGGGTGGTGTTATTATCTTACCATTGTGAAATAAATACTTGTTAAATCTTGAACTTTGTGATCTCCATTGTCTCCCAAATCCAAATGTTGTACAGCATATGAGTGACTCTCTCATTTCTTGTGTGTGTGTGTGTGTGTGTGTGTGTGTGTGTGTGCATGTGTGTGTGTGTATGTGTGTGTGTGTATGTGTGTATGTGTGCGTGTATGTGTGTGTGTGTGTATGTGTGTGTGTTTGTTTGTTTGTGTGTATGTGTATGTGTATGTGTGTGTATGTGTATGTCATATATGACCAATTAACTCACCCGTGAAACTGTGTATCAACAAGTGTATTGGGAAGTGAACAAACTAGTGAACATGGATGGTTCACAGAAACTACTATATATCACATAGAGCCCATCATATGTTTCATTCTAGATAAGGAATGTTCATCTAGACTGTGCTAATGTGCATTGATTTGGATGTTTTGTGAAAAATGTCTGCAAACAAGAGTACACTCATTGATACACTGATCTACAAGTGCGTGAAATTGACGTGATTAACCATACCTCGTGTATGTTTGTGTGTGTATGTGTGTGTGTGTGTGTGTCTATCTCTGTGTGTGTGTGTGTGTGTGTGTGTGTGTGTGCTTATGTGTGTGTGTGTGTGTGTGTGTCTGTGTGTGTATGTATTTGTGTGAGTGTATGTGTGTATGTATGTGTGTATGTGTGTGTGTGTGTGTGTGTGTGTGTGTGTGTG
>SZWC01001829.1:19742-51679 GCA_023375785.1 Penium margaritaceum | reverse complement strand
GCTACCAAGGTTTGGGGCAGCCAAGGGACACCAATGGTGAAGAGTGTAGAGCACAAGGATCACGGATGTGAGGGGGCAGAACACGTCGCATTCAGTAGAACTGAATCGAAACACGATTTTGTTTCTTAGCATAGTGAGATTACATCAGATTATTATAGCCTGTGATCTTAGCTTTCCAATGCATCCAAGCACGCCCAAATCGGAGCAGTAGAGCCCCTGCTACCGCCGTCGAAGTAACCCTTGGTGGAGCCGAGCGGCCCACCATGCCCACGAACGGGAGTGAAGGGAGGCGCTTCGACGGTGGCCTGTCGAAGCGCCCTTCCTGTCATCCCAACGTGGGGAGGGGCTTGCCTTGGTCCAGGGGACCATCCACATTCATTCCTTCATGGCCTATGTGCCTTTGGAGCCCATTGGAGACGAACTAGGATCACTGGCAGTGGATTATCCCGCCACCTATGTCGGGTACCAGATTCCACACGCCCAACACCCGATTTTCGGGCTAGGCTAACTTTCTGAATACTCACTCAAATCGAGTGATTCAAAGCTTGCTCCTGCATGGGAAACTCCAAGGAATCCAAATCTAAAGTCAGATCAGGTGTTCGACCACTCCTCAGTGGTCGAACCAGGGAGTACACTTAACGGCACTCATGGCAAGGGGCACACCATGTCAACAATCTCCCCCTTGCACCGCAGCCTTGATGCCCTGTCCTTGGAACCTGTAGCATTTTAAACTTCACAGCGCAGACCGAGCTCCATGCAGCTTGCGTCGTGCCTGTCCTTGGGCTGTGCCTTGGTCATGGCATCGGCGAGCATGCGCTTAGTGCCACAGTGCACAATAGCTGCATCTCCCTTCGCCACCAAGTCCCGCGCGTAGTGATGACGGATCTCGATGTGCTTGGTCCTCCTGTGCAGCACCGGGTTCTGGGTCAGACTGATGGCACTCATGTTGTCAACGTTGAGAACCGTCGGCTTCCTTTGCGGCACGCCGATCTCCTTTAGCAGCCGCCGCAGCCACACCGCCTCCTTTGCGGCTTCCGCAAGCGCGATGTACTCCGCTTCGGTGCTGGACAGCGCCACGCAGTCCTGCTTCCTGCTTGCCCATGAAACTGCTGCACCACCAAGCACAAACACGTATCCCGACGTTGATTTTCTGTCATCCACATCACCAGCCCAGTCGACATCGGAGTAGCCGACCAACTCGAGGGAGTCGTCACGCGCTCCCCCTCCAAACACGAGCCGCGACTGTTTTGTCGCCTTGAGATAGCGGAGAATCCGCTTCACCGCTTGCCAATGCAGCGACCCGGGTTCAGCCACGTAGCGGCTCACTTGGCCCTCCGCGAAGGCCAGGTCGGGCCGCGTCGCCACCATGACGTACATGATGCTCCCCACAGCTGACTGGTATGGCACACCTGCCATTTCCTCCTTCTCCTCGTCCGTGCTCGGGCCCATGCTCGAGCTCAGCTCACACGTGGTGGTCATGGGTGTGCCGATGGGGTTGCACTCCTCCATGTTGTAGCGGTGGAGTACCTCTTGCACGTACTTTGCCTGCCCCATCTCGAGCGTGCGTGCCTTGCGATCCCTCTTGATGGTGACACCAAGGTAGTACTCGAGCTCACCCATGTCGGTCATTTTGAACCGACCGCCCAGCTGCCGTTTCAGGTTCACCAACTCCTCCATGTCCGACGACACGAGGATGAGATCATCAACGTAGAGTGCCACGATCTGGTGCAACCCCGGCTGCTTCCGCACGTACACGCTGTGATCCGCCTCGCAGCGCTTGAAGCCAAGCTCGGCCATGAAGCCGTCCATTTTCAGGTTCCACATGAGTGGCGCTTGCTTCAGTCCGTAGAGCGACTTGCGAAGCTGGCACACCTTCCCTGGCGGCGCGTCCACCCCCTCCGGCACCTCCATGAGGACCTCCTTGTCCAGGTTGCCGTTGAGAAATGCGGTTTTCACGTCCATTTGGTGGACTTCGTAGTCGCGCGCCGCCGCCACCGAGAGGATGGAACGGATGGAGGCGAACTTCGCCACCGGTGCGAAGGTTTCTTCGTAGTGTTCACCCTTTCGTTGGGCGTACCCCTTCGCGACCAGCTGCGCCTTGTACCGCTCCACTTTCCCCTCCTTGGTGAGCTTCTTCTTGAAGATCCACTTGGAGCCGATGATTTTTGCGCCCTCCGGCCTATCAATCAGCTGCCAAGTATCGTTCTCTTCGTGGGAGGCGAGCTCAGATTTTATGGCTCCCTCCCACTCAGCCCCATCCTTCTGCTGCAACGCCTCCTTGACGGTCTCGGGCTCCTCTTGCGCAAAGAATGCTCGAGCAAACCCAGTCCAGGTGCCCTGCACGGCATCATACCGTTTTGCCGTCCTCCTTGCGCGTCCGCTTCTCCGGGGCTGCTGTTGTTGAGGCTGCTGCTGCTGCTGCCGCTGCTGCTGCTCTCTTGCGGCGCCACTCACACCGCTGGCCTGCTCCCCCTCTCTCGGGGACCGTGGAGATGCGGGCTCACTCCCCGCCTCCTCGTTCAGCTCCACTGTTGCCGGCGCTTCGGACTCATCGTCCGACTCGGCTGAATCCAAATCAGCCGCTCCCCCATCCCCCGGATGGTTGACGCCGGTTGGAGCCTCTTGGACGTCACCCTCTTTTGCGTCCTCCAGCGTCTCCCCCTCGAGGAGTGGCAGCCACTCCCCTCGCTTGGAGAGACCCGCGTCCTTGTCCGTCCAACGACTGTCCTCGTCAAACGTGACGTCGTGACTCTTCACGATCTGCTGCCTCCGCGGGTCGAAGAGCCGGTACGCCTTGCTCCCGCTCTCGTACCCGACGAAGATGCACCGGCGAGTCCGCGGGTCCAGTTTTCCCCGCCCCTCCCGTGCCTGCACAACAGCATGTGCAACACAACCAAACGTGCGGAGGTGTACCACAGTTGGCTTCCTCCCGCTCCACACTTCTTGTGGCGTCTTCCACACCTTGGACTCCGCATCTTTTAGCAGCTTTGTCGGCGTCAGGTTCATGATGTACGCCGCTGTCTGTGCCGCCTCGCCCCAGTACCGCTGCGCGAGGCCGGCATCACTCAACATGGACCGCACCATGTTGAGGATGGTGCAGTTCGCCCTCTCGGCGACGCCGTTCTGCTCCGGAGAGTGTGGTGTAGTTTTCTGCCACGCGATCCCCTTGCTTTTCATCCATGCCGAGCAGCCCTCGTACTCGCCGCCGTTGTCGCTCCGGAACGCCTTCACCTTCAACTCCGTTTGCCGCTCCACTGCCGTCACAAACTCCTGCATACAAGTCAGGACATCACTCTTCCTCTTGATGATGTAGAGGTAGAGCTTGCGGCTGTGGTCGTCGATGAAGGTGACGAAGTAGCGAGCCCCACCAATGGAGGACTCGAACGGTCCGCACACATCCGTGTGCACCACCTCCAACTTCGTCGATCCACGCGTCCCTTTGCCGTCAAACGGCTGCCGTGTCGCCTTGCCCACCACGCATGGCTCGCACACGGAATTCTTGGCTGCATCGAGGCCCTTGACCTCAAGACCCCGCACCACTTCCTTCTTTGCCATGTCCCTCACAGTTGAGGGAGCGATGTGGCATAGGCGACGATGCCATAGGTCCAGGTCCCCTTCATCCTTCATCGCGAGGTTGGCGGCATCGGTCCTCACCGCATCGGCAAGAACCTTGGTACGGAGAAGGTACAAGTCCTCCTCCCTCTTGCCACGTGCAATTACCTCGCCGACCCCCTCCTTCCGGATGATGGCCTCTTTCTTGTTGAAGAGCACCTCGAGCCCCTTGTCGGTAAGGCGGCTCACTGACAGCAGGTTTGCCCCAAAGTTGGGCATGTGGAGCACGTCGTAGATGGTGCACGGAATGACTTTCCCGTTCACCACCGACTCGATGCGAACATTGCCTTCGCCCGCGGCCAATTCTGTTTNTCTGTTTTGCCGTTGGCCACTGTCATGCGCCGCTCGGTGGCGCCGTAGGTGACGAATGCCGCCCGGTTGCATTGTGTGTGGCGGCCTGATCCGGAGTCGATCACCGTGACTTCCGGATCTGTCAAGTCGGTAGACTCCCTAGCCATCATGGCCTGGCTGTCCTTCTTTCCGCCCTTCCTGGGCTGGTCCGACTTCTTGTTGGGGCAATCACGTGCGTAGTGGCCTTGTTTGCCACAATTGTAGCACTCCCCCTTGTTATCACCTCTCTTGGTGCCCTGGTTGGCACCCTTCCCCTTCTTGCCTCCCCCTCCACCTTGAGGGCGGACGGCATAGGCGGAAGTTGATGTCGCCCCACTCTCTCTCCCACCACGCCGCATCCATTCGTTGCGGACGTACTCAGCCACCTTCGGGTACTTCAGCTCATCGGCGGACCAGCCGCCTACGACGGTGATCATGAGACTCCAACTGTCCGGCAAGGCCAGAAGGAGGATCATGGCTTGCAGCTGAGGGTCGACCTTCCATCCGGTGGCTACGCACTCGGTAGTGAGGGACTCGATCTGCTGCAGGATCTCCATGATGTCGTCGCCTTCGTTGGCTCGGAGGGTGATGAGCCTCTTGAAGACGAAGAGCTGGTTAGCAAGGTTGGTGGACTGATAAATGGTGCAGAGCTTCTTCCACGCCTCCGTGGCCTCCGTGCATCCTTGAATCAGTGCGCGTTGCGGCGCAGCAAGCGCTAACACCAACAGTGCAAGCGCCTTCTTGTTGCGCTTCTTGTACTTGTCCACTTCCTCCGGCGACGCGGTATCCGGAGGCGCGGTCTCTTCACCGTTGACCAGCTCAAGCAGGCCCTTGTCATCGAGGTAGACCTCAAACTGCCACCTCCACAAGGGGAAGCCGTTTCCATCAAACTTGGAGACGGCGCCGATGCTCTCTTGCTCGGTCGTTGCCATGGCGCGCGGCGGTAGCGTGAAGGTTGAGGAGCTAGGGTCCTTCTAGGCACGTGGGCCCATAACCCTTTGATGGCTCTAGTGGGTGTGGAGGCACCCTCAAGGATGCCTAGCTCTTGCTGGATCACGCTACCAAGTTTTGGGGCAGCCAAGGGACACCAATGGTGAAGAGTGTGGAGCACAAGGATCACGGATGTGAGGGGGCAGAACACGTCGCATTCAGTAGAACTGAATCGAAACACGATTTTGTTTCTTAGCATAGTGAGATTACATCAGATTCTTATAGCCTGTGATCTTAGCTTTCCAACGCATCCAAGCACGCCCAAATCGGAGCAGTAGAGCCCCTGCTACGGCCGCCGAAGTAACCCTTGGTGGAGCCGAGCCGCCCACCATGCCCACGAACGGGAGTGAAGGGAGGCGCTTCGACGGTGGCCTGTGGAAGCGCCTTTCCTGTCATCCCAACGTGGGGAGGGGCTTGCCTTGGTCCAGGGGACCATCCACATTCATTCCTTCATGGCCCATGTGCCTTTCGAGCCCATTGGAGACGAACTAGGATCACTGGCGGTGGATTATCCCGCCACCTATGTCGGGTACCAGATTCCACACGCCCAACACCCGATTTTCGGGCTAGGCTAACTTTCTGAATACTCACTCAAGTCGAGCGATTCAAAGCTCGATCATGCATGGAAAAATCCAAAAAATCCAAATCTAAAGTCAGAACAGGTGTTCGACCACTCCTCAGTGGTCGAACCAGGGAGTACACTTAACGGCACTCATGGCAAGGGGCACACCATGTCAACAGCAAGTACCCCTCCAATGACTTTCGCCACTTCCTCAAGAGCCACGGGATTTGACACAAGGTGATGCCACCCACAGCACCGCCACTGAATAGCTTTTTTTAGCATGTCAACTGCATGCTCATGGATCTTATCCGGAGCATGCTCAAGGACACGGAGCTCCATCCAACATTCTAAGCGAAGGAAATCAACACCACCGTGTACCTGAAAACCCAGAGCCCACCATATGTTGTTCCAATGATGACATACAAGGAGGCGTGGATAGGACGGAAACTGAGTGTCGCGCACCTGAAGGTGTTTGGGTGTGGCACATCTGTCCATGTGTCCATGTGTACAAGCTGGATGCCAAGGTTGATGATAATATTAAAGAGTATTTTTAGAGGGGACACCCTTGTCGCACACCACATTCCACTGGGAATCAGAGTCTGCCAATCTTTGGTCAAAACTGTTAGCTACTGAGCTAACCACCTCTGGCAGAGAAGCTACGAGACCAAAAAGCTCACAAAGGTTTTTACACCTTCTTCCTTTACAGGTATGTGTCGTGCACCCCAAACTTAATCAGGCATACAATTCACCTTCAAGAGTACTAATGCCTTAGCATTACATCTCAAGAAGAGCTCAAGTCGTCAATATGCAAGAGAGAATCAAGCAAGGGTTAATTGATCAGCATGCAAGACAAGTCCTTTTATAGCTGTCTGCCCAGTCCTAGAACTCAAAAGCACATTCCTGGGAAGTGCCTTGACCCTGCCACATCACCAAGAGACTTGCGCTGTGGGCTTGACACATAAGCATCCTTGTGCCAAGGTGACTGATCAGCCGTGTTGCTTCCCAGAAGCTACGGACTTTCTTTCTTGGAAGCTTCCTTAACAACCAAGATGTGCATGGAGCCAGGATCGAACTCGTGACCTCTCACTTGGCCAAATCAACAAAATGGCCAAGTTAACCACTCACCGACGTGGTGTACTCACAGGTCATATCTCACATGAGACAGAGCATAGTTGAGTCACCCTACAACAAATCCAGGGGTCATACCTCCACACGGGGCAGATCATTCCTTATCCGTTGTAAAAGACTGAACAACGGGCAAACATATTCAACAAAAACGTGCTCATTCAATAAGGATACTCCTCTTCGTTAGTTTGTGTTTCGGCAACGTTACTCTTGCATGACTGTGTGCGTGTGGAGTCCAGTAGACAGTGGTCATGAAATTAGAGAGTCAATCCTTGAACACCTATATCAAAGCCTCCCCTAGCCCTCGGCCAAGCAAAGTTACTCACAACAAAAGAGGAAACGGCATGCACATGGGAAGATAGGAATGTACATTGCTGAGTTGCAATAATCTAATTAGCGGCAAGATCAGTCAGGTGTAGAGGGCACAACAGTCTGACCAACAGCATAAATAGAATATTTGAATTTGCCAAAGCTGAGAGCCATGGTCAGAAATTCCAGATGCTCTGACCGTGTGTCCTTCAAGGAAACCTTCATGACACTGGCAGAAACACACTCATGAACAAATTGGTCCTCAACATTGATATGTTGTGTCCATCAATGATGCACGCCACAGTTTTCTACAATGGTTTTTTTTCCTTCGGATATCACAGCGCAATGTGATGTAGTGAATGGGCATGTGGAGCTGCTAAAACAAGAAGCATAGTTAAACACTCTCACACGTACCTGAGCCAAGTGTGACATACTCAGACTCGCTGGAACTTTGAGCAACACAACCCTGTTCACCACTCATCCAGGACACAGCATTGCCCTTGACCAAGAAGAAGTAACCAAATGGACTGAAAGCATTGGCATCATGCACCCAGTCACTGTCTGTGTAGCCATCAACGACTAAGGATTGTGCTCTGTAGTACAGCCCAAGCCATGTAGTAGAGAGGGCATAGTGCTCTATGCAATGAGGAGCCACAAGATGTTTGTCACATGTACGCTGAGGAAGCTATGCCAAGTAGTTGACTGAAATTTCGAAAATGGTGAGCCTCATCATAGCAGGGTAAATGAAATAACCAAATGTATAGACTAAATGAGTGACATGAACCTCGTCGCCCAACTGGAACACATCTGAAAATTTCTTAAGCCTTTGACTAGTACGTTTCATAGGTGTCGAGGCAGGTGGGATCGCAACAATTAGAGGAGAAAATCTCTCGCCAAGGTTGCACATGTACATTGCCTGTTGTGCATCCAGTGTGTGGTTAGGATGGTATCTCTTGAGCTCCATGCCAGGGAAGACTTGGGTGAGACCTAGGTCCTTCATCTTGTAGATGGACTGTAGGAGTGGCTTCACTGACTGAACAGTGGATGGAGTCCGGGAGGTAATGAGAAGGTCATCAAGATAGATAAGGATAGCGGTAAGAGGAAAAGACAAAGGACTAAGAAACAATGTAGGATTTAAAAAATGGCCACAAAACTGACTTTTTCAAGAGTGGTCCACTGAATACGATGGAAGTTGTTTCACTGGAATCAGACAAGTAACAACGGAGATATGAGCTTGCAAAGTTGGGATGTGTCTGGTAGCTCGGGGAGCTGACCGCAAATGCCGCTGAACAGTTTACCAAAACAAGTAACAAAAATACATCTGGTGCTTTTGCCACAAAGGACTGCCGAGTCGCTTCAGCAAATAATCCGCAGGATGAGTGCAAGCAAACAGGAAGAGCAGGCATGGAAGGTGTAAGGGGGGAAATGTTGAAAAATTCCTCCTCCGCATGCCCAAGTGTGGTGTCGAGACATGCTAACGAGCCACCACAGAGAGGCACATCTTGGCAGTTGGATCTAGTAGCTTAAGGGTTGCTCCAAACCCAAAGTGGATTATTGCCCCTGAAACCGGTGGAAGTTTTGCACCTGAATTGAATAAGTAACCAGGGAGATATGAGCTTCCAAAGTTGGGGTGTGCGCAACGGCTCAGGGAGCCGGTCGCGACTCGACTGCCGGTGGGAAATCCACAATAATGAGTAACAAAAATACATCTTGTGTTTTTGCCCCGGAGGACTGCCGAGTCACTCGCAAATAATCCGCTGGATGTTAGTAGTACATGTTGTTACTGAGGGAATCAGCCAAAATCCTGGCTCGGAGTCCGAAACTCAGAAGTAAGTTTTGTTCCTCAAAGACAGTTGAAATTCTGACTCCGGGTCCGGGGACAGGTTTCAAACCCTGTCAGATCCCATCATCAAACTCAGCACAAAAGTGATCGGGATGCATCAAAATAGTGCACGGGACCTCTCCATCATGTGCAAAGGGATCTGCTCCTCCGGAAGGGTGCTTCCCACGTGAAGGAAGGCGTCACGGCGTGTGCGTACCATTGAGCTATTATGCGTTTCTGTGGTGGGTGAGACCTGCGCTTCGGCAAGCCTAACTTAGGCTACGCTTAGCCAAATCGTGAACAGTTTGATGCATTAGAGAGCTCATGACAAACCCTACAAATGTTTGCATCATTTTCATGTTAAAGAAAGGAACAAAAAATTATGCAATTACCTTCGCACACTGTCTCTAAATTCATACTTACATAAGGTGAGGTGACCAGAAAGCTCACGCTCAGTCCCAGATTTGACCAGAAGGAAGACGTGAACCACGAGAGAAGGTCAATTGCATTGAAACTGCCACCATGCAGATTCGGACTGTCGTGGTCTCCATGTTCTTGCAGCGTGTCAGGAATGGTGTCCTGGCGTGCTCTGATCCACCACAAGTATCCCCGGCTACTCAGTGCAAAGAGACTTCCAAGGGAAGTGTGTGCTTTGAGTCGCCACAACACCAAGGGAGCAAAATTGTGGCATAATGCAGGTTTCGGAAACTGAGAAAGGCTGAAGGTAAACTGTTAGTTATTTTGGTGAGATTACATCAGATTATTATAGCCTCTGATCTGAGCTTTCCAACACATCCATGCAACCCAAAACGGAGCAGTAGAGTCCCTGCTACGGCTGTTGAAGTAACCCTTCATGGAGCTGCCCACCTTGCCTTGCATGCTAGGCAATGGGAGGCGCTTCAGCGATGACCTGTTGGAGCGCCTTTCCTCACCCATAAGTCAAGGAGAAGGTCTCCCTGTTCAAGGAGGTCCCTCTGGTCACTTCATTCATGGCTCTGGTGCATTTGGAGCTCGTTGGAAACGAACTTGGATCAGTGAGGTGGAATTATCCCATCACCCATGATTGAGACCCAGATTCTACCCGCCGACCACCCGAACTTCGGATGAGGCTAACTTTCTGAATTCTCAACCAAATCGAGTAACTGAAAGCTCAAAACAGCATGGCAAACTCCACGAAGTCCCAATCTGCCATCCGAACAGAAATCCAACCACTCTCTAGTGGTAGAACCAGGAAAACGGCAAACGGCATCCATGGCATGGGCACTTTTTGACGATCTCCCCCGTGCACCTTCCATGCCGGATGACTCATGCTCACTCTTGCTCGTCCGCTCCTGCGCCTTCAAGCGCTTCACAGCTTCTCAACCCAAGCCCTGCAAGGCTGATGACATGCTGATCCTGGGGCTACACTTTGGTCAAGCAATCCGTGAGCATGATTGTTGTGTTGCAATGCTGTAGTACAACCTGTCCCTTCTCCACCATGTCGCGCGCGTAGTGGTAGCGCACGTCGATGTGTTTTTTCCTCCTGTTCTGCGTCGGGTTGTTGGTCAGCGAGATGGAGCCAGTGTTGTCCTCCTAGACCACCGCAGGTTCTTGCTGCGACACACCCAGCTCCCCCAGCAATGAGCGGAGCCACACTGCTTCCTTGACTGCCGCAGCCAGAGTGATTTATTCTTCCTCTACTATGGAGGTGGCGATGCATTCCTGCTTCTTGCTGCACCACGAGACCACTGCACCTACGAGAAAGAGCACGTATCCAGAAGTGGACCTCCTCTTTTCCACATCACCGGCGTAGTCCACGTTAATATAGCAAACCAGCCGCAAGGGGTCTGACCTCCCCTTTCCATTGAATTTCAGGCACGCGTGCCGTGTTGCCTGCAAGTACCGGAGGATGCGCTTCATGGCCATCCAGTGAAGTGGCCCAGGGTTGGCCATGTACCTGCTCACCTGACCCACAGCGTAGGCCAGGTCCGGCTGAGTCACCACCATGGCCTACATCAGGCTGCCCACCACAGATTTGTAGGGCACCTCCAACATTTCCTCCTTCTCCTCTTTAGTTTGCGGCGCCATTCCCACACTCAGCTCACAGCTTGTGGAGACTGGACTGCCCACTGGTTTGCAGTCCTCATGCCGTACCACTTCAGGACCTCGGCCACGTACTTGGCCTGCCTCAGCTCAAGGGTGCGCGTCCTCCGGTTCCGCGTGATGCTCACCCCGAGGTAGTACTCCAGCTCTCCCATGTCCGTCATCTTAAATTTGCTGCTCAGCTACTCCTTGAGCTGTTGTAAAGCCGCCAGATCTGATGAGCATATGATCAGATCATTTACGTAGGGTGCAACAATCTGATGGAGTCCCTTGCTATGCCGCACGTACACGTTGTGGTCTGACTCACAGCCCTTGTAGCCGAGCTCTGCCATGTAGCCATCCATCTGTTGGTACCAACACTAGGATGCCTATTTTAGCTCATACAAGACCTTCCACACCTTGCACACCTTTCCCTCCGCTGCATTCACACACTCCGACACCTTAAGGTAGATATCTTTGTCGATGATGCCATTGAGGAATGTCATCTTGACATCCATTTGGTGGATTTGTATATCCTTTGTGGCTGCCATTGCAAGGATCGTCCGGATGCTTGTGAACTTGGCGACGAACGCAAACGTCTTATCATAGTGTTCTCCTTTTTGCTGCACGTACCCCTTCGCCACTAGCCGCGCCTTATACTTCTCCACCTTGCTGTCCTTGGTGAGCTTCACCTTGAACACCCACTTAGAGCTGATCACCTTTGCCCCCTAAGGCCGATCCACCAGCTCCCATGTACCGTTCCCAACAAGGGAAGCAAGTTTATGTTTTATTGCTTTGCCCCACTACTGCCCGTCAGGCCGTACAAGCGCCTCTTGCACGGTTTTTGGATCTGTTGCGGCTGCCATCATGCACCACACCATGTCGACCCAGCAGCCTGTGCTTTTGTAGTACAGCGTTGTCACATTCTGCTGCCTTCAGCTGCGACGCGATGACCTTGGCGACGCTAGCTACTGGTCTTGCTGCAACGTTTTCCTTGGCCATAGGCTCCCCCGCGTTGGCTGCTACGTCCTGTGCTCCAACGGCACCTACAGCTGTTGCGTTGCCCTACTGTGCTCCAACATTTTCGGTCTCTGAAAACCCGTCATCGATCTCTGCAGCCGCCGGCTCCTCCTCACGCTCAAGGAGTTGGAACCACTCCCCCTGCTTTGGTGAGAGCGAAGGCCGTCTTCTCGTCCGTTGCGCTCGTACCTTGAACCTCTCTACCTTTCTTAAGCTCGAGCAGTCCCTTGTGCACGCGGTGGATCTCAAAATGCCACCGCCACAGCCCAAATCAAGGGCCGCCCATGTACATTTAGATGGCTGAGGACTCCGGCTTCTGCACCATGTTGACCTTCTGTGATGAACAGTCTCAAACTGCGACAGCGACGTCGCCCGGAGCGACGCTCCCGTGCGTTGCGAAAGCCGTGAACGTCTTGGTAGGCAGGTCACGGCTGTGGGCCCATAACCCTTTGTCTGGAATGGTGTCTTGGCATACTCCGATCCCCCACAAGTTTCCACGGCTGCTCATTACAAAGAGACTTCCAAGGGAGGTGTGTGCTTTGCGTCGCCACAATACCAAGGGAGCAGACTTATGGCAGAATGCAGGTTGCAGAAACGGAGAAAGACTAAAGACCATTCATGGATAGTTATTATGGTGAGATTACAACAGATTATTATAGCCTGTGATCCGAGCTTTCCAACGCATCCAAGTACACCCAAAATGGAGCAGTAGAGCCCCTGCTACAGCCGTTGAAGTAACCCTTGGTGGAGCCGTCCACCTTGCCTTGCACGCTAGGCAACGGGAGGCGCTTCGACGATGACCCGTCGGAGCGCCTTTCCTTATCCAGAAGTCAAGGAGAAGGTCTCCCTAGTCAAGGAGGTCCCTCGGATCACTTCATTCATGCCCCTGGTACATTTGGAGCTTGTTGGAGACGAACTCGGATCACTGCGGTAGAATTATTCCGTCACCCTTGACAGAGACCCAGATTCCACCCGCCGACCACCCGAACTTCGGATGGGACTAAATTTCTGAATTCTCAACCAAATTGAGCAACTCAAAGCTTGAAACTGCATGGAAAAATCCGACGAGTCCAAATATGAAATCAGATCAGACATCGAACCACTCTCTAGTGGTCAAACGAGGAAAACGGCAAACGGCATCCATGGCAGGGGCACTTTTTGACACAGTGGAGGACTGCTTTAGTTGATAAAAGGCTTTTCAAAGTCACCAGACATTGATGGTACCATCGTTAAAACCAGATTCCTGGTCCATGCAGATCTCCCAGTCCAACATGCCATGCAAAAAGGCATTCTTTACGTCCACCTATTCGAGTTCCCAATCATGGTGTACGACAAAACTATTGAGAGCTAAAGCAATAGTGTACCACCCAACAGGTGCAAATGTATTTTTGGATTCAATACCATGGATTGGAGAAAATCACTTAGCATTGAGACCTGCCTTGTAGCATTCAACTGCGTCGTTTGGCTTCAACTTTCACCAAAATACCCAGTCAACAGAGACTACCTTCCAACCAGGTGACAGGTCCACAAGTTCATACACTCCATGTGTACGGAGAGCATTTAGTTCTTCCTTCATGGAGGTCCCCCATATTAAGGCGTCTGTGGCCAAACGAGCCTCATGCATAGTTGTTGGCTTGGATCTCAAAGGGGAAATATCACTGCCAGCGAAACAAGCAGCAATGTAGTTAGACATACAGGTGTCAATGGAACTATGAAACTCCTCTGACATGAGAGAGTAGCCAAGAGAAATGCCAGGATGCAGGACTCCAACCCTGAGCCGTCTAGTATTATTGTCCTGAGATCCAGACCACGCAGCCTAGGATCTCTAGACATGAAGCCTCTTTGGGGGGCCACATACAACTTTACAGTCCCATTCACAAGAAAGGTAAAGAAAGGCATGAATGCCCGACCAGCACCCATAAGGAGTGATTTCATGGTGAACAGGGTCATGCGGCATGCAATTCCACACCCAAATTATGTTGGATATAGAGTGTAAAGAATGAATGTCCTAAGCAGGAGTGCAATACTAGTGCTCAGAGACACCATGTTCTTGGGGTGTGTTGGGTGCACAACATTCCATACGCGCCCACAGGAGGTGGGGCCAAAGAACACACCCCCACAGTCAGACTGGAAGACCTGGTGCTGCCATTTGTAGCCCTGCTAAACAAGAGAAAGCCACTTTTTCATCACATCAGTTACATCATTCCTTTGGCGCAAAAAACGACCCACAAAACGTGAGAGACATAATCAGAGAGGCAAAGGAATCAGAGTGCGGATAGGAGAACACACAAAATACCCAGGGCTATAGGTGGGAGATGAAATTTGCACAAACGCAGCGAGACATCGTGGTAAATAAACTGTCTGCCAGAAATCGAACCACTTAAATCGAACCACTTAAATCAGGGGAGGAGGTCATGTTTTCCGGCATCCAGAAAGGGATACCTTGTTACTTTGCCAATACGAAGCTTGAGGGAGTTCTTGGATAATGCCTCATTGGCCTTGTTGTCCTCAAAACTTGCACGACATCCTCTTTAGTGCATTTTCTTCCAAGCATGGTGGTAGAAGTCGTTTGTCCACTCGATGTCCTCGGTTTTTACGCAGAATCTTGACCATGGCCTCTGGAAGTTTCACGTATTCAGAGGAAGGGTTCCCAAATGTTGAACAGCCACTCGACATTATCCAAACCCTCAACCCCATCGTCCTATGTACAACCACTCAATCGTTTTCATGACAGCGGAGTTGTCCTGTGGCATGCATCATCCACAGATGAAATTAATGCAGGTTGTGAATGAGCCTAGGCATGATCTTGCATAAAATGCAGGGCAACCGAATAAACGTCAATCTCCTCAGCCTAGCTATCAGTAAAGTGGCTGTACAAACGCTTGGCAATGATTTTCAGGGCAGCTGCGAGCTACGGCTGGCATCTGCGATGTGAGTTCTGAATTCATCTGTGATTTTCACACACATGCACCTCAAGTATGAGTCAGAAAGATTGTTTCATGCGTGTGCCAGATCATAAAACCTGACAGGCATACGACAGGAGCCAAGAACATTCTGGTGAGCGACAATTTTGAGTTCCGGATTCTCAAAACTCTGGAACTTAGGATTTATATGCAACTCTGGTTTGGAGACATGAACTAGAGTTCTGGGCATTATCCCATCCCCCCCCCCCCCCCCCCCCTTTCCCCCCAAGGATTCAAAGGTTGATTCCCAAATCCCCAAATGTGACCCAACGTTGGACCCACATTTGTGAGTCCGGATGTGGATTCAGGATTCATGAAAAATGTTCAAAAATCCTTGGATTTGTGTACAGCCTTACCATCGTGCAGCCAGGAAGGAGGCATGTAGTAGGTGGGTGGAGGTGAGGAGGAGGATGGTAAGACAGAGGGACGCAGCCAACCAAGGACAAAAGCCACTGGGGGAAGGTCATTGGCAGTGGTGCTCGAGGACAAGCCAGTGGAGAATGATATGGTGGAGAATGTGGTAGTGGAGTTAGCAGAGGCACCAGTGGAGAGAACAGAGGCAATATTACTACGTGCCCATTCAGCACACATGCCAGATGCCAGGTGGGAACCATCAGGTAGGTGAAGGCACTTAGGGGTAGAGTGGCCAGGCTTGCCACAGTTTTAACAAACAGTTCCAGAGGTGGAGGCAGGAGAGGAGTTAGATTTGCCGCGAACCTTCCGACTGCGCCCCCCAGCACCAGTGCCCTCCCGGGTCCACTGCCCCAATGGCCGCGGCCATCCCCAAGCGTAGCACAAGCATTTCCAACAGCAGGAGACGCAGTGCTAGAGGATGCACAGTAGGTTGTCAAAGAGGAGGAAATCAATACAGCTGTAACAGCAGCAATAGCATATTGCTATTGGAGGAGTACACCAGTACAAGGTATCTGTTATCCAATTTTCTCTACCAATTGGCCGGAAGTGAATTCATGGAGCATTATGTTGGTGTACATCCTCATCAACAGGCTCAGCAACAAGATTCTCAATCTTGGCAGCAGGAATGTGCAGAAAGAGGTCTGAGAGCTCAAGATTAAGAAGAGTGACAATGGAAAAGCAGAGGGCGAGCAGACCAGGTGCGGCCTTATCAAGGTTGCAAAGCAGCTTCAAGATGCGCACCTAGTGAGTGTGAGCTTTCACATCTGCGCACATTTCCATTGGTTGAATTACACTGAGTGAGTCTACTCTGCGTAGCATGGCCAGGAACTGTGGTGCAGTGGTGAATGAGTGAATTGATGTAAACTGGGTCAGCCCTCAGGGAGGTGATCAGGCTCACCAAGAGCCGCCTAGGTAGGACCAACTGTTTGTGAGAGGGAGTGACAGGTTGCACAGACAGAAATTACAGAAGTAAATCTAGGTTTGTAAAGACCACAAATGTCTTAATCGACTCTTGAGTGAGAAATTAAATTATCACAGCTTTCTAACAAGCCCTTATATGCCTCATTTGGCCTAGGGAGCACTGATATACACTCAGTCAAAGTTGACCCTCTTGCACACTCTCCTAGTCTAGCGGGATGAGCGGCAATCACCTTGTCACACATGAGAATTATGTCTCACACGACCTGCATGGCCGATAATCATGGACTGCTCCCTCCTTGAAGTCTCCTAGAGGTCCTCCGGCCAGCTTTTCTCCTTGAAGGCCGCTCTCAGCCGTCCTGATCAATAATTCTGCCGCCAGGTCGTCACTTGAATGGAACCCATGATCTCCAAACTTTGGAAAACCATATCTCACTCAAACGGACTCCAAATTCAGTTCCGTAAAGTGCGTTGGAATCTGTGAAACATCTTCTATGCAACTATTTTGCTAGATGATTTTTATTGCACAATATATGTTTTTCACTTTCTGGCACCCTCATATCCATCATTCTCCCACTTTGCGAGAATGCAAATCACACAAGTCCGGACTGTCCCCTGAGCTGTTGATAGCGGTGCGCCACCAGCGGCTTGGTCAGGAAGTCTACCAGCTTCATTCTTGAAGGGAAGAACTTGATCTGAAGCACCTGCTTCATCACGAGCTCGCTGATGAAGTGGTACGGCAGGTCGATGTGCTTGGTGCGGGCGTGAAACTCTGCGTTCTTGGTCAGAGCAATGGCGCTCATGTTTTCACGGTAGATTGTAGTCACTGTGGTCTGCTGCTGTCCAAGGCTTGCCAGCAGCTCACGCAGCCACACGACTTCCTTTGCTGCTTCACTCAGGGCGATGTACTATGCTTTGGTGGATCAGAGGGCGACGCACTCTTATTTCCTGCTCCTCCATCTGATTGCACCTCCCCGAGCACAAACATGATCCTACTGGACGACCTCCTTGTGTCTAGGTCATCCCTCCAATCTGCGTCACTATAGCCAATGAGGATGGGGTTGTTGCTGTTGAAGGTGAGGCAAAGGCTGCTGCTCCTATCGAGGTAACGTAGCACGCGATTGACCACCTTCTAATACAGCGTGCCGGATTCGTGCAAAACTTGCGGAGAACTCCCACTACTTGGCTGATGTCCAGGTGCATGCCGACTTTTGCGTACATGAGGCTCCCAACTGCAGCTTGGTATGGCACTGCTTCCATGTGGCTGCTCTCGTGCATGCTTTGGGGAGTCTGCACCATGCTTACCTTCGCTCCCACCTCCAGTGGTGTTGCGGCCTTGCGCGCTCCTGCCATGATCAAGTGCTTTACGATGTTGCTTACGTACGTGCTCTATGAACATTCCAAGTTCTGCTGCTGCCGGTCGCACTAGACTAGAAGGCCAAGGTAGTAATTCAGCTCTTGCATGTCTTTCATGTCAAACCTGGCAGCAATGGACTGCTTCACATCGTCCAAAAGAGATTTGGAGTTAGATGCAATGAGAAGATCATCAACATAGAGCAAGATGATGACCTGGCTTGCCTCTTGCATGTGCCCATAGACTACATCAACTTCACTGTACACAAAACTAGGCCCAGCTAGTTGCTCATCCATCTTGTGGTACCATGCTCGCGGTGCTTGCTTCAGGCCGTAGAGGGCCTTCACAAGCTTGCACACCAAATCCTCCTTTCCCTCCACCACATATTCCTCCGGCTGCTCCATGTACACATCATCATTAAGCTCACCATTCAAAAATTCACACGTCACATCCATTTGGTACACCTCCTAGTCTATAGCAACAACAAGAGCCATGATCGCTCGGATGGATGGGAACTTTACGGCAGGTGCAAATGTCTCATTGTAATCCACACCCTCAGTCTATGCATACCCCTTTGTAACCAGTCGTGCTTTGTGTCAACCAGCCTGAGGCAAACGCACTAGAAAACAGGGCCAACACAATAGCACCTGCCATCCGCTCCCAGCATTTCAGCTAGGAGAAGATATCACCCTCAGGATCACGGTTCCACACTAAGCAGTTCCTAGGAAATCACTTGCTAGCAACCGTGTCCACTTAACACTTGGTCACTTTCGCGCGAGGTGCTAGTCAAAGACTAACTCCTAGGGCTTAGACCAACCAGTGTCTTCTTTATACTGTTCCTTAATTGGACACCTCTGTGAGGAGCATCTAAGGCCAGATTGTGTAAATAGAATGAGGAATGATCCTGGTACATATAGTCCTCGGCCTGGCTTCTAAGGTGTGTGGGTAGTGGCACTTTTGGGGTGGTCACTCCACACCACCTCACCAGTCCGCCAATTGGCGCATCCACTGACCGCCAAGTGGCGCACTCTCCTCATTCATGGAGAAATGTCTAAGAAACTTTACCCTGTGCAGGAAGGTCAAAAAACCTCTTACGCACATTAAGGCCCGATCGCAGGACATGTTGTCCCTAAGTCCAACATATTATCCGTTGCGCTACACTTCTGGTGTCTCGCTTGGACTTGCACAAAAAACAAGGTTTGGGGGACTTACTCCAAGGGGAGCAGTGCATGCCCAACCTGTCCGTCAAGCCATAGCAGTGGCCAGGGGGCATAGAAGAACAACAATCCCTCCCTTGCACCTTAGGCCACCTGCTGTGGTAGTTTTCTTCCGCATGAACCTGTAGCTCTAGGTTGTGTTTGTGCACGTCAGCTTTCTTGGTCTTTAGTTCTCATCTCTTGCATCCACCATGCCGACTCCTCGAGCACATGCAACATGCAAGTCACTGTGTAGCGGCTTTGTCAAGAAGTCTGCAAGTATTTTCTTGGTTATGACGTGCTCCAGTTCCACGACACCCTTGGCAACAAGGTCACGTGAGTAGTGGTACCAAATGTCGATGTTCTTTGTGCGCCGGGAGATCATGTCGTCCTCTGCCATAGCGATGGAACTTTGGTTGTCGATGCGGATGACCGTTGCTTCCTCTTGTGGTGCCTTGATCTCATCAAGAAAATTGCAAAGCCACTGTGTTTCCTTGCACACTTCAGAGAGTGCAATGTACTCCGCCTCAGCAGTAGAAAGCGAGACGCAGTCCTGCTTCCTGCTTGCCCACGAGACTGCACCACCGTTCAGAAGACAAAAAAATCTTGAGGTGGACTTCCTGTCATCAATCCGTCCTCCCCAGTCCGCGTCACTGTAGCATGTCAGTCGCAACAAGCCAGATCCTTCTAGACCTCCAAATCTAAGCCCGATGTGCCGAGTCTTTTTTAGGTAGCGAAAAATCCGCTTCACAGCTTGCCAATTTTCTGGCCCAGGGTTGGCCACAAACCTGCTCACCTGACCCACCGCATAAGCAATGTCAGGTCGCGTTCCCACCATCGCATACATGAGGCTCCCAACAGCGGCCTGGTACGGAATGTTTTGCATCTCCCGCCGGTCTGCCTCGTTGCTTGGTGACATGGAGGCGGAGAGCTTGCAGTCGGAGGGCATGGGGG
Source organism: Penium margaritaceum (assembly GCA_023375785.1). Taxonomy (NCBI): domain Eukaryota; kingdom Viridiplantae; phylum Streptophyta; class Zygnematophyceae; order Desmidiales; family Peniaceae; genus Penium; species Penium margaritaceum. Next base: position 32,049 of record SZWC01001829.1, on the reverse strand, counting down.
TGCTCACGGGTTTGTAGTCCTCCATGCTGTAGCGCTTCAAGACGTCCATGATGTGCTTGGTCTGGTTGAGCTCGATGGTGCCTGCTTTGCGATTGCGGTGAACAACAATCCCGAGGTAGTACTCGAGAGGTCCCATGTCGTTCATCTTAAACCTGCTGGCCAGATTTTTCTTAAGGTCTGTAAGGGCCTCCTGCGAGGAAGAACACATAATAAGATCGTCCACGTACAACGCCACGAGCAGCAAGCCACGTTTGTCCTCTCACACATAGACGCTGGGGTCATTCTTGCAATGTGCGAAGGAAATCTCAGCCATGAAGCTATCCATCTCCTTGTACCAGATCCATTGGGCCTGTTTCAGCTCGTACAACGCCTTCACCAGCTTGCACACCTTACCCTCGGGTGCTTTGACACCTTCCGGTACCTCCATTAGCGCCTCCTTGTCGAGCCTCCCATAAAGGAAGGCTGTCTTCACATCCATCTGGTGGATCTCAAGGTCTTTGGCGGCAACAACGGCAAGCAGGGACCTGATGGAGGCAAACGTGACGACCGGTGCGAAGGTCCCATCGTACTCAGACCCTGCGCGCCGTGAGAATCCTTTTTCCACGACCCTTGCCTTGTACTTTTCGATGCTATCATCTTGCTTCCGCTTCAACCTGAGCACCCACTTTGAGCCCACCACGTGAGCGTTAGCGAGTCTGTGCCATTTTCTTTAATGGACGCGAGCTCGATGTCCACCGCCTCCTTCCACTTGGCCGCATCGGGCCTTGCCAGCGCCTCAGCCACAGTGATAGGCTCTCCCTGAGCCAGACAGGACCAGCTCAGTCCATTCCAGCTTCCGGTGTTAGCGTCGTACTTTGGAGTTTGTTTTCTTTGTCGTGTGCTGCGACGTTTCATTGCTGGTGGATCTTCGCAATGTTGTTGCTCCTGTGCTGCTGGCTTTCCTCAAGCTAAGTTTTCTTCCTTTGAAGAGCCACTGGCCTCCGAGCTGGATTCAGAGGCCTTGGACGTCTCCGACTCTGTATCGGAGCTCGCCGTTGCGTCAGCCTGCACAGCCGCTCTCCCTGCCACGTCACTGTTCTTCACGGCCTGTGGCACTGGCACCGCTTGCCAGTTTTTGGGAGCTTGATCTCCTGACTCCAGTAGCACCAACCACTCTCCCTGCTTTAGAGCTTGCGTGGGATCAAGCATCTCTTCCTTGCCTGGTGTCCTTTCATCAAATGTTACGTCCCAACTGGTGATGAGTCTTCTTCCTGCCATGTCCCACAAGCGGTATGTTTTGTGGGCCGTCTCATAGCCCACCATAACACACTTTCGCGCTCTTGCATCCAGCTTGCCGGCACCCTCACCCGCCTGGACCTTAGCCCACGCGGTACAGCCGAATACTTTCAGGTGTGATGCGTCCGGCTTCTTCCCTGACCAAACTTCTTGTGGCGTCATCTGTTGCTTGTCCTTATTCTTTCCACGCCTGCCCAGAGCAGCCGCAGGAGTCAGGTTGACGAGATAGCATGCCGTTCTTGCCGCTTCCGCCCAGAACCACGGTGGAAGCTTTGCATCAAAGAGCATGCTACGCACCACGCCGAGGATGGTCTGATTCATCCGTTGGGCAACACCATTGCTCTGCAGCGTGTAAGGCGTTGTGGGCTGGTGGTTGATCCCATGTTGCCGCAACCAGCCCTTGCATGCCACATACTCTCCGCCGTTGTCGCTCCTCATTGATTTGACTTTCTTTCCAGTCTGCCGCTCGACCGTGGCGACAAACTCCTCCAACTTTTCTCTGACCTCTCCCTTTGTTTTGAGGAAGAAGATCCACACCATGCGGCTGTGGTCATCTATGAAGGTCATAAAATACTTGCTACCACCATTTGACGCCGTGCGAAAGGGTCCGCACACGTCGGTGTGAATCAGGTCAAGGGTTGATTCTGCGCGGCGACCATTGCGCTCAAAGCGCGTTCGCTTGGTCTTGCCTTGGAGGCAAGGTTCACACAGGCTGCCACACCCAACCGCATCCTTCTTGCAACCATCCATGTCGCGGACCAGCTATTGTTGCTGGATGACTTGGAGCGTGCTGTTTGCAACGTGCCCAAAGCATCTATGCCACAGATCAGCGTCTTCATCCTTTGCGGCAGAGGATGCTTTTTTTAGTTTTCGTTGGTGTGCTCTCCTGCGTTGGTGCCGAGACCACTGCCTCCGCTGCACCCCCATGACCCTCGTCTTCCGAACTCTTTGCTGCCATTGTCTGCAATACGTAGAGTCCGTCAACCCGTGGAACCTGTGCCACAAGATCTTTGTTGGCATGAAGGACCTTGATGTCTTCGTTCTTGGCGATGACCGCCTTCTTTTGCGTGAACACCACCATCATGTCGTTGTCCGTTATTTTTTATACGGACAGGTGGTTTGCCGCAAAGGAGGGCATGTAGACCACGTCACGTAGCCGTAGATCCTTCTCTGCACCATTGAGGCTAATGCTCACCAGCTTGTCTCCCACGCCCTTTGCATTCACAATGCTACCGTTTGCGTATATGAACCGCCGATCGGTGGGGCTGATGGAGACAAATCCAGCCTGGTCATTGCTAGAGTGATGATCAGTGTCGGAGTCAAGCCCGAACACTCCCGGCCTGAGCAGCGCCACTCCTTTTGCCGGAGGCGTGCTCTGTGCCATCATGTTGGTAGCTTCTTTGCCACCCTTTCTGTTGCCTGTGTTCCCACTGCTTACACCGTCTTCCTTCTTTGGCGACCTGCACTCTCTTGCCCAGTGCCCAGGTTTGCCGCAGTTCCGGCAGTTGCCCTGTCGCTTGGGAGCCTTGCCGCCAATGTCGCCTCCGCCACCACCGCTTCCGCTGCCGCCTTTCTGACCACAGGCCGACCCTTTGCTCCCGCGAACGTTGTAGCGTGCGGCATAGGCTGAGAAGTTAGCCTCACTGCCGCTGCGAAAGGTGGCCTCGTTCCGCACGTACTCGGACACTATCGTGTACGTCAGGTCGTTCTCTTTCCAACCACCCATGCCGGTGATCATTGGGCTCCAGCTCTCCGGTAGCGCCATGAGGAGGATCATGGCCTGCATCTTTTAATCAAGGTCCCAGTTCATTTGGCCAGCCTCGCCAAGGAGTCCTTCAAACTCCTGTAAGAAGTCAGGGATAGACTCCCCCTCATTCACCCGCATGCTGATCAGCCATTGTAGGATCAATAATCTGTTCGCGAGGGAGGTGGATTGGTGCACACGCTTGAGCTTGGCAAAAGCATCAGAAGCAGTGTGTATCCCGCAATGATGGGAACATACTTCTTGGCTATCGCGTTGCTGAGGAATGACATGACTATATCATTTCAATCCATCCATGCCTCATGCTCGGTTGTGCCCTCATTGGAAACCTGCTCCTCTCCCTTCAGTAACTTGATGAAGCCGCGCACTTTCATCGCCAGCTCAAACTGTCATCTCCAAAAGGGGAAGTCAATCCCCTCGAAAATGGGGATTCCTCCCAACAATCCAAGACCTTGAGGGAGTGACATAGCATTCACACTTGCTCCAGTGGTCTTCCCTGTGGTAGCCACTGTTGAGTTTGAGAACTGCTCTGCGACAGCCTCCACTCCTCCTGATGGGCAACCATTTTTTTTGCCCTTATGTGCTTCCCATGTCTCTGCTGCGTTGAGGCCAATGTAGGCTAATGTTAGCTTATGTCTGCTACCGGTTTAAAGGTGCAGTTTTGTTGCTTCCCCCTCCAGCCGGAATTTGCCTGCAGACAGAGAAGTCAGATCGCACTAGCACACCCACGGTCTTGCCTCTAAGGGCAGAGCGTGTCCTGGTTGGGACCGAAGGGTCGTGCCTCCAAGGGCAGAGCTTGTCCTTGGTCCCTGTGTGTTCGGTGCAAGTTCATCTCTCGCGGCTGATGAAGCAGACGGAGCTGATGGAGATGATGGAGCTGACCTGGAGAGAGGGTACCAGAGTTAAGCGAAGCGTGCCTTACAACTGGTCAGTGTGGGCCCATAACCCTTTGTCAACCAGCCTGAGGCGAACGGACTAGAAACAAGGCCGACACAATAGCACCTGCCGTCCGCTCCTAGCATTTTAGCTAGGAGAAGATATCACCCTCAGGATCACGGTTCCACACTGAGCAGTTCCTAGGCAATCACTTGCTAGCAACTGCGTCCACTTAACACTTGATCACTTTCACGCAAGGTGCTAGTCAAAGACTAACTAATGGGGCTTAGACCAACCAGTGTCTTCTTTATACTGTTCCTTAATTGGACACCTCTGTGAGGAGCATCTAAGGCCAGATTGTGTAATTAGAATGAGGAATGAGCCTGGTACATATAGTCCTAGGCCTGGCTTCTAAGGTGTGTGGGTAGTGGCACTTTTGGGGTGGTCACTCCATACCACCTCACCAGTCCGCCAATTGGTGCATCCACCGACCGCCAAGTGGTGCACTCTCCTCATGCATGGAGAAATGTCTAAGAAACTTCCCCCTGTGTAGGAAGGTCAAAAAACCTCCTGCGCACATCAAGGCTCGATCGCAGGACATGTTGTCTGTAAGTCCAACATGCTATCCGTTACGCTACACTTCAAGTGTCTCGCTTGGACTTGCACAACAAACAATGTTTGGGGGACTTACTCCAAGGGGAGCAGTGCATGCCCAACCTGTCTTTCAAGCCATAGCAGTGGCCAGGGGGCATAGAAGAACAACACTTTGTACCTGATCACCTTACTATCCGCACCACGCTTGTGCCTAAAGATCCACCGGCACCCGATCACCAGGCTGCCACGTGGAGTTTCCTCGAGGATCCAAGTGTCGTTCTTCATAAGCGGACCATACTCCTTGTCTGGTGTGGCACGTCAATATGCCGTCTCGGCGCTGCGCATGGCTTTAGTGAAGGTAGCTAGGTCATCGGTGACGGTGAGGAAGAGAAGCTCGAGGTCAGATGACTCTGTTGGTGGTAGAACAGTGTGCAGGTTCAGCCACTCCTCTTGTTGTATCTGCTTCTATGCGAGCCTCTCAGACCTCCGTAGCTGCTCCACACAGTCCTTCAAACCTTTGTCAATGCGTGCGGACCGTTGTGGCAGTTGCTGTTTTTTGCTGTGCTACTCCTCTTCATCAGATCCGGTTCATGGCTCTTTCTCCTTCTCAGCTCCCTCCACCTCCTTGGCATTGCCGTTATCACTGCCATTTTGCACACCGTCCCTGTCTGCTACCGGTTTTCCTCCAACTTCATGTACAATTTCAAGAGCAAGAAGAACTACAGACATAGGGTTCCAAGTCCAGCCCTACACATCCTCTTGAAAGACCACGTCATGGTGGCGGATTATCTTGCATGTAGCAAGGTTGTAGAGGCGGTATCCCATGGTGTCGTAGCCGAAAAAAGCCACCTTCACTGACTTTGCGTCCAGCTTGTTGTGGTTAGCGGCAGGCACGTGCATGAATGCGCCACACTCAAAAACTCTCAAGTTCATCACTGTTGGCTTGCGTCTCATCCATGCCTTCTTCAGTGTCATCAGTGGTACGACACGTGTTGGACTCCGGTTTTTTAGGTGCACGGCAGTATTGACCGCCTCCACCCAGGAGGAGGCAGGAGCTCCGCGTCTTGGAGCATGCTGTGAACATGCTCCATGAGCATGCGGTTTGTACGTTCAGCCATGCCATTCAACTATGGTATTCCAGGTGGGATGACCTCGTAACTGATCCCGCAACGCTTGAGGAAGTTGTAGAAATCATTGGAGAGGTACTCTCCTCCAACGTCGATGCAAAGCACCTTCAACCATGTGCCACTCTCATTCTCTGCAACAGCAATCCATACCTTGAAAGCATCAAAGAACTCATCTTTTCCAGCCAGAAAGGATACCCATGTCTTCTTCGACTTGTCATCAATGAATGTGACAAATTACGACTTGCCGGACAAGGACTGAGATAGCATGGGACCGTACAAATCAGAGTGAAGGAGTGAGAGAAGCTCAGTCGCCCTCTTCCCTTCCCCCATGCAAGAAGAGCTTGCATCCCTCTAATGCAGCTCTCAGAAGCCGATGTAATTGGTTTTTTCACCCCCTTGAGCTCCAGGCTGCGGACCATCTGCTGCATGGAGATGATTGTGCCAAAGCCAAGGTGATCAATCCGGTAGTGCCACAGGCCGATGTCATATTTACCCTCTCTCGCCGTAAACGTTGAGTCGACTTCCTTCTCTGACGCCACAAACAGATTGTAGAGTCCGTCCTCCTTGTCCATTTTTGCAAGCACACGGCCTGCACGTGCAGAGATGGTGTAGCCACAATTCTCAAAGCAAACTTGCATGCCTTCGGAGATGAGAGAAGAAATAGAGAAGAGGTTAGCTGCCAGCCCCGGAACATGGAGCGTGCCCTTCACATGACGTTCCATGTGCTTGCCCTCAATGGAAGCACAAAACACAATCTCACCCTCCCGAACCGCCATTTTCACATTATTGTCCCATATGTACACCCGACGAGGCTCAATGTCTGTGGAAACAATGAACCACTCCCGACGACACGTCATGTGCCGCATGGCTCCTGAGTCGATGATCTAGAACAAGGTGGTATTGTCGGAGACCTGCAGGACCTGGATGGCTTTCATGAATCCACTCTCCCAATCTACTGTGTTTACAGAAGCGTCAAACTACTTTCCTACTCCCACTCCAGCCGCAAGGTCCACTTTCTTCTTCTGACATTCGCGTGCCCAATGGCCCGGCTTCTTGCAGTAGTGGCAGTTCCCCTTCTTCTTCCCTCCTCCGCCATTGTTCCTGGTTGGTGCGCTATCACCCCTGTGACTAGAGTCAGTGATGAAAGCAACGTCCAGTCCTCTTCTACCCTCCTCTCCCTTGTCCCGCTCCTCGAACAACAAGATCTCCTTCACATTGTTGAGGGAGAGCTTGTCCCCACGCTGGTCCAGGGTAACAATGAGAGGAGTGTAGCTGCTAGGAAGTCGAGAGATGATGTTTAGCATGAGCACACCCTCCTTAACAGGGTCCTCAATTGCAGCAAACTGGTCAGAGAGAGACTTCACCATGTTGATGTAGACAATTATGGATCCGGACTCATCCATCTTTAGATTGTGAAAGCCACAACGCAGCTGGAGGTATAAGTTGATAAGGATTGACTTGGACGCATAAGTGGACTCAAGCTTTTCCAAACCTCCTTCGGCGTGAGGATGCCACAGACGAGGAGTTGCTGTCGTTCGGCAAGGTAGAGGTAGATGGTGGTGAGGGCGTTGTCACGCTTCTCGCGGTAGGTACGGGCCTTGCCAGGATAGTGTGAGCTTTCTAATGGTTCCTTCTCCTTCTCATCTACCTGGCTCCAGATACCCTTCTCCATCAGCACCATCTTCATGTTGTGGCTCCAGTTCAAGAAGTTCTTGCCTTCGAACTTGGCGATGTTGACGCCGGCCACGACCGAAGCGGATGTCGCCATGGTAGTGCAACGTTCAGCCCCGAAACGACTCTCTCACACAACAGGATACAAGGAATGTCTCAAGGATGAGGCAAAGCCTTGTTCTAGCTCTGACACCACTGATGTAAACTGGGACAGCCCTCAAGGAGGTAATCAGGCTCAGCAAGAGTCGCTTAGGCAGGACCAATTGTTTGTGAGAGGGAGTTACAGTTTGCCCAGACAGAAATCACGGAAGTAAATGTAAGTCTGCAGATAACGCAAATTTCTAAAGCGACTCTTGAGTAAGAAATTAAATTATCACAGCTTTGTAACAAGCCCTTATATGACTCATTTGGCCGAGGGAGCACTCAGATTCACTATGTTGACCCTTTTTCACACTATCCTAGCCTAGTGGGATAAGCGATAGTCACCTTGTCACACATGAGAATTATATCTTACACGACCTACATGGCCAATAATCGTAGACTACTCCTTCCTTGAAGTCTCTTGGAGGTCCTCCGGCCGGCTTTTCTCCCTGAAGGCCGCTCTCAGCCGTCCTGGTCAATAATTCTGCCGCCTTTTGAGCTGAAAGTGTTCTGGTCGTCACCCGACCCATGATCTCCAAATTTTGGATATCCATATCTCACTCAAACGGACTCCAAATTGAGTTACGTAAATTGCGTTGGAACCTGTGAAACATCTTCTATGCAACTATTATGCCAGATTAATTTTATCGGGCAACCTATTTTTGTCACTTTCTGGCACCCCCATATCCATCATGCATACACACCGTTAGGGTAAGTAAGGGTGACACATGCCATGTCCATGTTGTAGGAGCCAATCTCACCTATGAGATTATTAGGGTCAGTATTGATGAGTGTGTGAACTGTACGAGCACCTTCAAGGGGCTACTGGACAAAAGGCTTAGTAGTAGTGGAGCCGGATGGGAAGTACTACCGCTAGAGCTACTCACTCTGTGCCCATAAGTTGAAGAGTACCTCTTACAAGGAGAAGGGCAGCTTGGTGGTAAAATGTGGCGGAATTGGCTCAAATTCGAGCTGGCAAGGCAGGAGAATACATGTGGGGACGGCTTTGGTGGCACACAAAGTGGAGGATTGGCAGTTTAAGTGGTGAGATTCTCAAGGCGAATCCATGGCAACTGGTCTTGCTTACAATTATGCACAAACGGCTTTGCTAGGGTTGAGTTTGCGGCCATGGGGGTCTGCGCACAACAAAAAAGTACAAGTGTCGGGGTGGAGCTAGCAAGAGCTCACACGGGTGAGTCTCGTTAGTCGAGAACCACCGAGCAGGCCGGCGAGCGAGGCTCGCCGGTACGCACACTAGGCGTGAGGGCAAATCGCCCTCATGCGTCGGAAAAGGGCCAGCTAGTCTGTGCCCTGTCCTGCACATGCAAGCACAACCTAGGTCACTGTTTTTAGCAGGACTCATCTAGGTGCCTGTCACGGAGTACAAGTATGACCCATGGAAATAGCAAAAGACAAATGTAGGTCAGTAAAAAGGTAACGAGGTAGTGCGCCAGCAGTGAGTGATGGAGGAAGAGGGGGATCATGCCAGCAGGGTGGAGGCGACCACGCGTGCTGGACGGGGAAGTCGCGAGCCGTCACGATGCATCACCTCCACTCTCTGCTCCGGAATGCCCTGCGCACTCACGGCTATCCACAAGAAGACATATGTACACTGAGAGATTAACACGCCCCCTTGGACGGGAGTGCGGTAGGCATGCAACCAAGATGTTGCAGTTGAAATGGGAGAGAGGAGGATGGAAGTGCCTTGGTGAGGAAGTCTGCTAGCTGGGCTTGACCACTGATAGCACGCACTTTGATTGTCCCAGTCTCTACCGCCTCACAAACAAAGTGATGTTCGACACCGATGTGCTTCGTGCGTGGATGCAAAACACCGTCATTCGCTGCAATGCGGCGGGCTACTGAGCTGTCACTGTGCACTGAAACAACAGATGTACACACGCCCAGTTCCTCAAGCAAACGTGCAAGCCAAATCCCCTCACATGCGGCCTCACCCAACGTGATGTACTCTGCCTCAGCCACGCTGCATGCCACACATGACTTTTTTGCATTGCGCCACGACACAGCAGTCCCCCACACACAAAACACAAATCCACTCCGACTGCGAGCAGCACGGTCACGCGCATAATCACTGTCACAATACCCATCAAGAACGGGACCTGTGTCAGGGGCAAACACTAGACCAAGGGCAGCCGTGTCCAACACATAAAGCAATAGTTTCAACAGTGCTTTGTGATGCGTGTTGCGTGGTTGTTGGCTGAACTGAGCAAGCACATTGACTGCGCAGGCAATGTCCAAACGTGTGTTGGAGGCAATTCATGAGAGGCTGCCAGTGATCTGCCTGTACAGTGTGGGGTCTGTATCTGGGCCATAGTCCATGGTGCGTGTATCCAGCAGGTGTGCGTAGACATCAGGAATCATGGGTGTGTTCTGCTGTGGGAGATGTTGTACCAAGTGCTGGAAACGTTCTGTAAGATGAACAAGGAACCGACCTTGATGAAGGGTCAGGGTCCGTGTTGTGCGGTCACGTGTGATGGTCATGCCTAGGATGTTCTGTGCCTCACCTAGGTCTGTCATCTTGTAGTGGGCTGTGAGTAGTGCTTTTGCCTGTCCAATGAGTGTGAGAGAAGGAGACAGGAGCAGCAGGTCATCCACATAGACCAACGCAAAAGAACAGTGAGGGGTCGCATGTACTTTGTGTAAATCCACCACTTTCCAGAGTCCGGCGGATCTCTTTGTTCCAACACCTAGGCGCTTGTTTTATACCATACAAGGCCTTTAGTAAGAGCCACACCCTGTCTGTTCCGTCTTCATTGCCCTTTGGCTGTTAGACATACAGTTCTTCTTTCAGTGGTCCATTCAAGAACACATTTTTTACATCCATTTGGTGAATTTCCCAGTCCTCCCTTCCCGCTACTGCCAGAAATGTATGACTGGTTGCCTACTTACCGGGTGCATATGTGTCAGTGAAGTCCTGTCCCGCAATTTGATGAAAACCTTTAGCCACAAGCTGTGCCTTATACTTCTCAATCAGGCCCTTTAGGTTCCTTTTCAGTTTGAACACCCATTTGACATCAATGGCCTTGCGGCCGGATGGCAAGGGTACCAGCTCATACACCTCATGTTCCAACAGCCAACAACCATTGCTTTTTACCATTCAGCGGCATCTGGACGCCCCTTAGCCTCAGTCAGGATGAGTGGTTAGCCTGCACTGTGATCCAAGGATGCGGTGCCAACAGTGTTACAGAATTGCTTGTAGTCGACTCTGGGGAGGTCACACAGAGATCGTCGCACTGGTTCGGGCGACGGAGTTTCTGTACTTTCAGTCTTAGCTCGAGGGGTCAGTGGCTTGAGACCTGGGGGTGCCTTAGAGGCACTGGACTCTGTGCTGGCCAAATCTGTGGGTGAGAACAAGTCGCTTGGGACAGGAGTGGCCATCTCATTGTCTTGCATTAGTCGAGGTGTCTGACCCATGTCTCGTGGTGGGGAGGACATGAAGACAGGTACACTCACATACTCTGGGTAGTGATGCTGTGTGGGGAGTGAGGGAGCGTGACGCAGTGTACGGAACACCTTGTACGGCATGTGTTCCAAAAAGGAGGCATCGCGACTTTCGACAAAGCTGTGATTTTTTGGATCCCAAAATCTCCAAGCCTTTGAGGCGTGAGAGACCCCGACAAAGACACACCACTGGCCACGTGGACTCAGTTTGTTATCTCGTTGTGGTGGTGCAAACCAGACGCATGCCATTGTGCCCCACACCCTAGCAGGCCGTAGGTCAGCCTTCTCTTTGAACCAACGCTCCCACGGTGTGACTGACTTGGGAAGTGGACCTTGTGGAATACGGTTCCATACCCTTGAGATTCAGTAGTGTTCGCAGTGCATCACCAAGGGTTCTGTGCCACCGTCTCGCCACTCCATTTTTTTGTGGAGTGTAGAGAGCTGTAGTCTGATGTTCGACTCCTCTAGCTTTCAGTTCAGTGGTCAGTGTTCCAAGAAACTCCCCTCCTCTATCAGTTCGTACCTTTAGGAGTGTGCAGCATGTCTGTCGCTCAGCAAGTGAGATCCATTCAGTGATTACACGTTGGGCATCCGCCTTGGTTTTTAGCAGAAAGGCCCAGCGAAAGCGACTATAGTAATCAGTGAGAGTCAAAACATACAGTGATGCATACTGGATTGGCGGCACTGGCATCGAACCTGTGAGGTCTGCGTGTACCAGTGCCAGTGGTCTCGTGGTGTTACTTTCTGATCTAGGGAAGGTTTTTCTATGTGCTTTCCCTTTGTGACAGTCTAGACAGGCGTTCGCTTTGAGACCATGTGGACAATCAGTAGGAAGCAGGCCGTGTGCTGGGACGTGTTGTAGCAGATCTACAACTGTATCGGTGTTGAGCAAGATGACAATTAATGAGTTCTGTGTGTGTAGAATCTGTGCTTGTGACAACATGCACTTGGGATCGGTTCACGCGTGAGTGGACAAAGGGAAACAGAATCAGTTTGTACAACATGTCAGTGTGCAGTGACCCATCAACCAGCAATGTGCCAGACGCATGATAGAGCATGCAGCGTCGCTTTTGTGTCAAGGCTATCACATTTGCCTGTTGGTCTAGTTGCCCCCAAGACAACAGATTGACTTTCAGCCGCGGCACATACAGGACACCAGTCAGCCACAGTACCCCGCCTGGGGCCTGGAGAGCCACGGTTCCCATACCCTCAACGGACAGCACTTCCCCCCACCCAGTCTTCACACCCTCGACATCAGGCGTGGTATGCATTGTGACAAACAACTGGCGATGCGGGGACATGTGATGGGATCCAGCAGTGTCAAACAACCACTCATACATGGGGAGTACATGTGATGTAGTGATATGAGTGTGTCCCAACTTCTGACTTGACGTCTGTGGTA
>SZWC01001828.1:210344-236083 GCA_023375785.1 Penium margaritaceum | reverse complement strand
TGAATGTGTGTGTGTTGAATGTGTGTGTGTTGAATGTGTATGTGCTGAATGTGTGTGTGTTGAATGTGTGTGTGCTGAATGTGTGTGTGTTGAATGTGTGTGTGTTGAATGTGTGTGTTGAATGTGTGTGTGCTGAATGTGTGTGTGCTGAATGTGTGTGTGTTGAATGTGTGGATGACTATTGTTCGTTTTCCTTATTCCAAAGTGCTGTGTCGATGCAAGTTTTTCGCATGTAGGGTGAGACGGAGGAGGAGCTCCCAGAGCAGCTGTTTGGCTCCTCTCGGTGCTACCATCTTGAGCTGTCCACTGCCGTGCCTGCCCCGCCAAAACATTAGCCTACTCCATCCTTCTCGTAGCCTTCCCCTGAAGCAGCGGCAGAAGAAGCAGCAGCAGCATCAGCAGCAGCAGCAGCAGAAGCAGCAGCAGTCGCAGCAGCAGATGCAGGGAGCATCAGCAGCAGCAGCAACAGCGTTGGCGGCAGCGGATGTGGCAGCTCCAGCAGAAGCAACAGCAGGAGGAGAAGCAGGAGCAGCAGCACCAGCCGCAGCAACAATAGCAGTAGCAGCAGCAGAAGCAACAGCAGGAAGAGACAAAGGAGCAGAAGCACCACCAGCAGCAGCAGCAGCAGCAGCAGCAGCGGCAGCGACAGCAGCAGTAGCACCAGTGTTCTCGCAGTAAAGCTCTCAGCGATTGAATGAGCGAGTTATCTTCACTCCAGTGGTAGACCACTACTCTGACATCTGCAGTCAAAGTCTTAGTTGTGGCCTCAACTCTCAGTCACAATTGCTAGAAGTTTTCTTGAGGTTTCTCAGGCTCATCCCGCTTTTCTAAAACTTGTGCCTCGTCCTGCCTTAAAACTAAAAAGAGGGCAGAGTTTGAGCCATGAATCTCATGCTTGTAGGAACCTGTCAAGTGATCGTCCCAGGAAGCAACTCTAGCTATGCCGCATCCAAGGGTTCTCTGTTTTCAACTCTGGGATGCGAAGGCATTGGGCAATGTAGCAACTGCTTGTCATGTCTGTCATTTGGGCATTATCACAATCAAACTGATGATCACCCTCTTCTTTTGGTGATGAAAATCGTAATCGATAAGTGAGACAGTGTTTGAAGTCATGGTCTTGGGCTGTAAGGGTTGTGAACTGATACCAAAAAGGGACTGGCTAGTGCGTAGGTTGGGGTACTGGCGTTGTTGATGCAATGTGTGCAAACACACGCTCGTTGCTTAGTCTGCCCACTTTAGCCTGCTCCACTAGTTTCTTAGTCTCATGGCGCCAGAAAGCAGTCGGAATGAAGCATAGACTGATTAGGAATGAAGAATGAGCAACCTGAGAAGATGTGAAGAAGCTTCCTAGCGACATAGTTGCTAGTCAAGCGTCAGTGCCTAGTCAAACGGTGACAACAGTCACAGGTCGTACACACGACAGCAAGGGTCTCGCTAGGAGACACAAGTCAGAGTGTCATAATGCTTCAATAGCATTTGCAGAGAGAAATGACAAATGACAGGTCCATCGCATAAGTACATGCCGCGGCGCACGGCGGGTGTGGCACGCGACAGCATAAGGTCTGTCCTAAAAACCGGCCCAAAACCACTGTTTTGGCCGTAACTCAGCATTGACATGTCACAACGCAACGCCGTCTGAACGTAGACGTGCAAAATCACAAGCCATACGCTACGACTGTCACACGCATGCATCCAGCATCTGTTGTGATGTTGTGATGCTGTCAGTCATACACAGTTGTACAGTTGGTTGTGACCACTCGGCCGTGTCCATGCTCGTGCAGATCCCTGAGGCGGACCCAGCTGGAGACGGAGTCCCCTGAGGTGGTGCTCCACCCGCTGGAGGCAGCCTGGTAGCCTACCTGGTGTACCAGAGGGTTGCCACGACCTATGGACTGCGTTTGGAGACCTTCAGGATTTTCTCGGTGGACAGCCCTATCAGGCTGATTTGCATGTTTGTTTTCTTACACTCTCCGGTTGCTGCCGGACATAGGAGTGTGACCAGTCGTTGTGTCCGTTTTTTTGTCTTCCATTCGTAGGATCAGACGGCGCTCCGTTTGGACGCCTGTGCGCAGAGTTATGGCCAAAATAGTGGTTTTGGGCCGGTTCAGGACCGACAGGTGCCGCCGCGTGCACCACCCGCTGCGAGCCGCGGCGGCTATTTATGCTGTGGACCTGTCATTTGTCATCTCTCTCTGCACATTCACTGAAATGCAGCTTCTGAGACTTGTCTTGTCTCTCCTAGCCTGACCCTTGCTGTTCTCGCACCCGCTTGCATGCTAGTGCGTTAATCTGACTGGTCTGTGCCGCCACGTCAACAGCAGCATTGCTAGGAAGCTGTGGTGAAGTTTCTCATGGTATCAGAGCAGCGAGCCAGAGCTCGCACAGCTACGCAGCAGAGACGCAGCGTTTGCAGCAGTAGTGAGCGACGGAAGCAGCAGCCCTGAGTGGCAGCAACAGCACAGCCCACTGCAGCAGCAGCAACGGGTCCTGTGAGGGGGGGCCACCACCACGCAGCAGCAGACGTAACCGCGACATCAGCCGCGGAAGCAGCAGCAGCGGCGGCAGAAGGGAGCAGCCGTGGCAGTGGCAGCTACCGCAGCAGCAGCAGCCGCGGCATTGGCGGCAGCCGCAACAGCCAGCAGCAGCTGCAGCTGCGGCAGCAGCAGCAGCAGCCGCGGCTGCTGCAGCAGCAGCGCAGCAGCGCAGCGCTACAGCGCAGCGCAGCGCAGCAGCAGAGCAGCAACGCAGCGCAGCAGCAGCCGCAGCGCAGCAGCAGTGCAGCGCAGTAGCGGCAGCGCAGCAGCGTAGCAGCGCAGCAGCGCAACAGCAGCGGCAGCGCAGCAGCGCAGCAGTAGCAGCGGCAGCGCAGCGGTAGCAGCGGCAACGCAGCAGCAGCGTAGCGCTGCCGCGGCTAAAGCGCAGCAGCGAGCAGCGGCAGCGCTGCCGCGCAGCAGAGCAGCAGCGAGCAGCGGCAGCGCAGCCTCAGCGTAGTAGCAACAGCGCAGCGCAGCAGTGGCAGAGCTGTAGCAAAGCAGCAGCAGCGGCAGCGAGCTGCTGTAGCACAGCAACAGCAGCGGCAGCGGCGGCCACTGCGGCAGCAACAGCACCGGCAGTGGCAGCGACGACGGCCGCAGCTCGCTGCTGACGTCAATAGACCCCTGCTGACATCAACAGTGAGTATGCTGACGTCATCACAGACTTGGTGAAATTTTTTACGAAAAGTCAATTGTTGCCAGCGTTTCATTTCCTCAAGAAACGCTGACGGTTCTGTGTTTGGACGAATTTCGCACTGCCTCAGCATGGAGTCAAGCAGCTCCAAGGGCAAGGAACCGGAAGACACCGTCACGAGCGGAGTCCGCAGCC
This sequence comes from Penium margaritaceum, assembly GCA_023375785.1. Classification (NCBI taxonomy): domain Eukaryota; kingdom Viridiplantae; phylum Streptophyta; class Zygnematophyceae; order Desmidiales; family Peniaceae; genus Penium; species Penium margaritaceum. The sequence continues at coordinate 232,720 of SZWC01001828.1, read as the reverse complement.
CACGCTCAAAGGCGATTGACTTCCTACTGGTGGAGCAGTCATCGCTCCGCCAGCGCCAGGATGAGCAGTCAGCGATTCTGCGTCAGATCCGCGATGCCTTGGTCTCTCTGTCTGGGACACCGGGACATCAGCCTAAGAATGAGAGAGAGGCAACCCCATCGGCCCAGGAGTCTGCTGGTCTCGCTGCCGCCCCTGCGCAGAGACGAGAGTCCATTGTCGAGGAGTGGGATCAGGCTCCCCCTCCCATTGGGGAGGATGCACTTCACCGGCTGATGGAGCAGATGAGGAGCCTGCGCATTGAGACGCCGGCGCCCAGTCCGAGGGGATAGCAGCAGCAGCAGCCGCAGCAGCAGCAGCAGCAGCAGCAGACCGACCCGCATCAGGCCTCGTTTGCCGCTGGGGGAGCAGCGTTGGTGCCTCTCATGCCCTTCCCACGTCCGCTCCTAGCACCACCTGAGGTCCACCTCCCCACGGAGCGACGACCGAAGGACTTCGAGACTTCCCCGCCTCGCTACGACAGCAAAGCGGGGTTTGACTGTTGGGAGGTGCTGTTTCAGGTATGGGCGGACTCGGAGGGGGTCTGGCCCTACTACCACAGCCAGTACCAGATGGCTGATCCGCTCCAGTCCCTTACGACAGCGCGGGCCATGCGTGGACTGCTGTACGCGGTTCCACAGGAGACAGTGGTCGACTTCCGCCCTTTCCTGGGCGCGCCTAGGACGGGAGCAGGCGCAGACCCGCGTCGCGGCTGGGAGCTGGCGCTGACCCTATTTGCAGCAGAGACTCATGCGACCTGGTCCGTGCGCCTTCGCGAGTTCCACTCTCTTCATTAGGGACCCTCGGAGTCAGCAGCTGATTATTGGCATCGGGCCATGCGCCTGTACACTCGCCTGGGCACCGGAGGCGGCTCTCAGCTCTGGGCACTCGACACCATCATGCTGGGAGTGCGCCCTGAGCTCACTGACACCTTCTCCCGCCTCGACCAGGATGTCCTCGCGTCCATGTCCGACACCCTGCAGCTGATGCCCTGGGCGCAGTGGTACTTCATCCAGGTCGCGACAGCTGACGAGGCAGCCCGCGCGCATCGGCAGGGCGCCATGGCCGCAGTAACAGTGGGAGCGACGTCCTCTACGCCTTCCACAGCGTCGTCCGCCTTCACCCCCACCAGCTCGACCTCTTCCTCTCCCGCCTCCTCCCCTGTTGCTCCGACAGCCACTGCAGTAGTCGTGAAGGGGAAGAAGGGGAAAAAGAAGAAGGGACCGCAACAACCTTCTGGTGGCACTGGACGGGCTGTCCGCTGCCACAATTGCGGCGGACCTCATCGCTACACTGAGTGTCAGTAGGAGCTGGACTGGGCGAGGATCACCCGCGGTCTTCAGGCAGCCCACGAGGAGCGGATCCGCACTGGAGCAGTAGCCCGTGCCGCGGCGACCTCAGGTGCAGCACTGGCAGCAGGCCCGCCACCATCCGGGGGGAGCACCACGCCGGACCCGAGGGAACAGACCATCGCAGAGCTACGTCGACTGCTGGCGCTTTGCTCTCAGGGAGGTGCGAGTGTGCTGTCACAGCCGAGTGGTCCACAGACTGACTGTCCATCTGTGTTTGTTGTACGTGGTCATGCTTGTGGGGGGGCTGCGTCGCCTGATGAGGGTGAGTCTAACAGCAGAGAGTGGTTGGATGAGTCGCATCGTCGTGCATTGTCCCGCTGTCCTGCCACACCTGCTAAGCGTCCAGCAGAGGCAGCGTGCTCTGTTGCTCGTTGCATCGTGACCACCACAGGTCGTGAGGTGAGTGGCCACTGGATCATTGACTCAGGGGCCACTCACCACATGACCTGCGACCGTACCGCCTTTGTCGTGCTTGGTCCTGTTGGGTCTGTTCGGTCAGTGGGGACAGGATCTGGGCAGTCACTACCTGTTCAGGGGACAGGGGTCGTACGGTTCGATGGTCCGTCTGGTCCCGTGTCCTGTCTGACGTGCTTTTTGTGCCTGATCTCGAGCTCAGCCTGCTCTCTGTCTGTGCCTGCACGAGGATGGGTCTCTCTGTTCACCACTCCTCTGATTATGCCACGGTCACAGCACTTGACACCTCCACAGTTGTGTTGCGGGCCACTGTTGTGGATGACCTGTATCGCATCGCTCTGCTCTGCCCCTGACTCTTCCCCTTGCTCGTCTGCTCGCGTCTTTGTCACGGGGGTGTTGTCTCCTCACCACCAGCGCCTGTTACACCGGCGCCAGTGTCATGTGAGCACGGACACTGTGTCCAAGCTCATCCATACACAGCCCGCCCTCGGTCTTGACGCGGCTTCCTTCGAGAAGCCGCCTAGAACCGACTGTCTGTTCTGTGCTTAGGGCAAGATGCATCGCTGCACCTACCCTGCCTCCGTTACTCGCACACAGCGTCCCCTGGAGCTTGTCCACTCGGACCTCCTCGGACCTCTTCTTGTCGAGTCTGTCGCTGACCGTGGTCGGTATGTCCTTACCCTCACGGATGACTTCACCCGCATGCGGTGGGTTACCGCCTCCGCCACAAGAGCGATGCCGCTCTTGCCGTGCGCTTGTGGCTCGTGATGGCTGAGCGTCAGTCTCGTCACTCCCTCCACACCTTCCGCTCTGACCGTGGCGGTGAGTATCTCGGTGAGCTGACCACTCACTTCGCCGAGCTTGGTATCTGTCACCAGCTCTCGGCGCCTGCTACGCCACAGCAGAACGATGTGTCTCAGCGCTGGGACCGCACCATGGAGGACGCGGTTTGCGCTATGCGCGCTGAGTGCGGTCTCCCGGGGTCCTTCGCCTTCGAGGGCTTTGCCTACATGACGTGGGTCTGGAACCGCCTCCCGCATGGTCCCTTGCCGGACCACGTCACGTCGTATGAGCTGTGGTTCGGTCACCGTGCGGACCTCAGGCTTGCTCGCGTCTGGGGTTGCTTGGCTTGCGTCTGGTACACCGAGGACCAGCAGGGGTCCAAGGTCTCTCCGCGCGGCCGGATGTGTGCTTTCCTCGGTGTCTCCTCGCGCTCCAAATCGTGGCGTTTCTGGGATGCAGGTCGACACCGCATTGTTGAGTCACGCGACGCGCTGTTCTTTGAGGCACTGTCGTACCGCGACCTGTCTGCCATTCTCACCCAGGCAGCGTCTCACGTTCCCACCTGTGAGGCCTCCCGTCGGCTGGGGGAGTCTGTCCCGCAGGGTGAGTCCGTCCGGGGTGCCTCCGGGGTGGGACCGTTGCTGGCCACCATTGACTCGGCTATCATTGCTGTCGGGCCTATGGTCTCTACGCCTGCCTCGCTTGCGCTTGCCGCGACTGCTTTGCTCGCGCCTGCCACGACTGTCTCGCCAGCACCTGCCGTAACTGCCTCGTCTCCTGCCTCGCCTGCCCACGCGGTGCCTGCCTCGCCTGCGGGAGGTGCACTTGCCTCGCGTGCGGGAGCTGCACCTGCCTCGCTTGCGCCTGCAGCGCCTGCCTCACCCGCGCCTGCCACGGCCGCCTCGCCCGCGCCTGCCGCGACTGTCTCGCCTCCGCCTGTAGCGCCTGCCTCACCCACGCCCGTCGTGACTGCCTCGCCCGCGCCTGTCGCGACTGCCTCGCCCGCGCCTGCCGCGACTGTCTCGTCCGCGCCTGCAGCGCCTGCTTCGCTCGCGCTTGCCGCGACTGTCTCGCCCACGCCTGCAACGTCTCCAGACACAGCACCTGCCCTCCCTGTGCCTGAGCCATTGGTCAGTTCAGACTCTGGCTACTCCTGAGGACCAGGTGGACGTCTCCGCCCACTGGCCTCACGTGCACCTCCGACTGCGGTTGCATCACCCAGACAACGCACGCGCAGCGTGCACAGTGGTGACCCTGGCACGAAGGTCCTCGGCCTGAGTGTCCAAGGCACCGACACGGAGGTGCACCCAGCCTGTCCCATTGGGCACCAGCTGATCGCTGACGAGTACGAGGCTGCACAGGCAGCTGCCGCTGACCTGGTTGTGGTCCGTCCGAACCGCGAGGCGTGTGTCCTGGCCACCCGGAGCTCTCCAGTGATGATTCCCGATCCGGACACGTTAAAGGAGGCCCTCTCAGGAGATGATGCTGAGCAGTGGCGGGCCGCCTGTGAGGACGAGCTCAGGGCCATCCGGGAGCACGGAGTTTTTGAGCTGGTCGACCGTCCTAAGGGACGGAAGGTCGTGCAGGCCAAGTGGGTCTTCCGCAAGAAGGTGAAGCCTGACGGCTCACTGGACCGCTATAAGGCCCGCTTGACTGCCAAGGGGTTCTCTCAGGTTGAGGGGGTGGACTTCACTGACACCTTTGCCCTTGTTGGCCGCATGACCACAGCTCGCGTGTTGCTTGGTGTGGTCACCCATTACGACTGGGAACTGCACCAGATGGATGTGAACAATGTGTTCCTCCACGGCACCTTGGAGGAGGAGATCTACATGGTCCAGCCACCTGGGTTTGAGGTCGAAGGTAACAAGGTCTGGCGCTTGCGCAAGGCCTTGTATGGCCTGAAGCAGTCGCCCCGATGCTGGAACCAAGAGATCACTCGCACCCTCACGCAGGTTGGATACGCCCCGAGCAACGCTGATCCGTCACTCTTCATCCGACGGACAGCCGAGCACCTCACTGCCATTCTTGTGTACGTGGACGATCTCCTGATTGCGTCTCATTCACTGGAGGCCGTGAAGGAGGCCAAGGCGGTCCTGCAGGCCGCCTACAGGATGAAGGACCTTGGTCTAGCGGCAGTTTTCCTTGGGATGGAGATTGTGCGTGATCGGCGTCGACGGACACTCCTCCACCATCAGGCACAATATGCACAGGTTGTGGGGGAGCGGTTTGCTGACCTCCTTGGCGCTGTCCCCGCCGCCTCGTCACCCATCACTCCCGACGGGCAGGACGCTCTGAAGGTGACAGACCCAGCCGATCTGGGCGAGGCTGTGGATGTGACCCCGTACTTGCGCATCATTGGCTCACTGATGTACTTGGCCACGACCACGCGTCCCGACATTGCGTTCGCTGTCAACCTACTCGCATAGTTCAGTCAGTCCCCTCGGGCTCACGCTCTGCACGCAGCTTTGCAAGTCGTCCGGTACGTGGTCTCCACACCGTATGACGGTCTCTGCTTTTGGAGACAGTGCTCGGTTGTGGTAGATGGCTACACCGACAGCGACTGGGCATGGAGTCCTGATGGACGCAGCCGCATGGGCTACGTATTCGTGCTTGGTGGCACCGCTGTGTCTTGGCGCAGCGGCAAGCAGGGGTGCATTGCTCGCAGCTCCTCAAAGGCTGAGTATGTTGCTCTGGGCGCTGGCGCCGCTGAGGCGGTGTGGCTGCAGCGGCTATTTCAGTTTTTGGGTCATTCAATGCCTACCATCATTCTCCGCTGGGACAACCAGAGTGTTCTCGCGATCGCTGAGAACTCTGCTGTGTTCCACGCACGGACGAAGCACATCGCTGTCGAGTATCATTTCGTGCGTGATCTGGCGGAGCGACAGTTGATCTCCATTGTCTGGGTGGGCACACACTTGCAGCGCGTTGACTTTTTGACCAAGCCACTGGCTCGTGGGAAGTTCCTCGTGGTTGTTTCTTCCATCGGGTTGCGACCCCTGTCTGAGAGTGGGTGACTGTCCGGGTCTCTGTTGAGCACTCTGTGTTGCACCGGCACGCGTTCTGCACGTGTATGGACATGCAAACCATCGGGTCATGGGGGAGTGTTGTGATGCTGTCAGTCATACACAGTTGTACACTTGGTTGTGACCACTCGGCCGTGTCCATGCTCGTGCAGATCCCTGAGGCGGACCCAGCTGGAGACGGAGTCCCCTGAGGTGGTACTCCACCCGCTGGAGGCAGCCTGGTAGCCTACCTGGTGTACCAGAGGGTTGCCACGACCTATGGACTGCGTTTGGACACCTTCAGGATTCTCTCGGTGGACAGCCCTATCAGGCTTATTTGCATGTTTGTTTTCTTACACTCTCCGGTTGCTGCCGGACATAGGAGTGTGACCAGTCGTTGTGTCCGTTTTTTTGTCTTCCATTCGTAGGATCAGACGGCGCTCCGTTTGGACGCCTGTGCGCAGAGTTATGGCCAAAACAGTGGTTTTGGGCCGGTTCAGGACCGACAGGTGCCGCCGCGTGCGCCACCCGCTTTGAGGAGCGGCGGCTATTTATGCTGTGGACCTGTCATTTGTCATCTCTCTCTGCACATTCACTGAAATGCAGCTTCTGAGACTTGTCTTGTCTCTCCTAGCCTGACCCTTGCTGTTCTCGTACCCGCTTGCATGCTAGTGCGTTAATCTGACTGGTCTGTGCCGCCACGTCAACAGCAGCATTGCTAGGAAGCTGTGGTGAAGTTTCTCAGCATCAAACAGTGGACACATAATACAAAGACATGCAAATCGGGCCCATGGCCAGTCCACCGATAACCTCCTATGTGCTGCAGAAAAACTACAGGAGGTCCCAGATAGTGTCCAGAGATCTAGGGCAGTCGTCGGTCAGCTCCAAGTTGGTAGTCCGCCACCAGACGACGCACCGGTACCACCTGGGTCCGCATCAGGGATCTGCACGGACATGGACACGGTCGAGTGGTCACATGCTGTACAATAAACCTGTATAGTAAACTGTACAGGTCGATAGGAACGTCACAAATCACAACACTCCCCCATGACCCGATGGTACGCATGTCCATACACGTGCAATAGTAGAACGAGTGCAACAACGAGCGTAGAGACAGTCGTGACACGGAAAAACACATCCTGCACTCAACCACTCGTAGGCAACGAGCGAAGCCCAACAAAATGAATAGCCACCATATACTTCCCGCATGCTAGTGCCTTCGTCAACAAGTCAGTATGCTGCATGCCAGTATCGACCCCTATGACAGAGATCACATGTCGCTCCACTAGATCACGCACGAAGTGATGCTCAACCGCAATGTGCTTCGTGCGAGCATGAAAGACACCAGAGTTTTCTGCAATGGCAAGAGCACTCTGGTTGTTGCACCGAAGCACAATGGCACGTACTGACTTATCCAGCTCAAGGAATAGGCGCTGCAACCACACTACCTTAGCAGCCCCTGCATCCAGAGCAACATACTCTTCCTTTGACGAGCTACGTGCAATGTAGCCCTGCTTCTTGCTGCGCCAGGACACAGCGGTACCATCGACCAGGAACACGTAACCGGTACAACTACATCCATCTGGACTACATGCCCAAGCGCTGTGGGTGTAGCCGTCAAGAACCACCGAACACTGCCGACGAAAGCAGAGTCAGAGGTACTGTGTGGAGACCATGTACCGCACCACTTGCACAGCTATATGGAGGGCTCTAACACGTGGAGCCTGCGAAAACTTTGCAAGGAGGTTGACGGCAAAAGCAATGTCAGGGCGTGTGGTACATTAGAGATCCGATGAAGCGGAGGTACAAGGTCACATCCACTGTCTCCGCCAGTTGTGTGGGATCATCCACCTTCAGGGCATCGTGCCCGTCAGGTGTGAGAGGTGTGGAGGCCATGGGCACTGCGCCAAGGTCACTGAAGTGCTCTCCCACAACACGTGCGTATCGGGCTTGAGACAACAAAAGTGTCAGACACCTGTGGTCTCGCACAATGTCCATGCCAAGAAACACCATTGCAAAACCAAGATTCTTCATCGTGTAGGCAGTCTGGAGGACCGCCTTGGCCTCCTTCACGGCCTCCATTGAAGGAGATGCGACCAGAAGGTCCTCCACATAGACCAGGACGGCGGTGAACCGCTCAGGAATCCGTTGGATAAAGATAGAGGGATCTTTCTCGCTTTGTGTGTATCCTCCACGAGTCAGAGTGCGAGTAATCTCCTGGTTCTAGCACCGAGGAGACTGCTTAAGGTCGTATAAGGACTTTCACAAGCGCTAGACCTAGTCACTGTCCTCAAAGCCTGGTGGCTGAGCCACGTGAATCTCCTCATCCAGAGAGCCATGGAGGAACGCATTGCTCACGTCCATCTGGTGCAGTTCCCAGTCATGCTGAGCCACCACACCAAACAAAGCGTGAGCTGAGGTCATACGGTCGACGTGGGCAAAGGTGTCAATGTAATCGATGCTCTCAATCTGAGAGTACCCCTTGACAACCAAGCGAGCTTTGTGGCATTCCAGTGTGCCATCCGGCTTCACTTTCTTCCGAAAGACCCACTTGACCTGAAGAGCTTTCCTCCCAGGTGGAATGTCAACTAACTCGTAAACTCCGTGCTCTCGTATAGCACGAAGCTCATCCTCTTAGGTTGCACGCCCGACGTCTGCATCTTCTGATGAGAGGGATTCCCTTTGTGTGCCCGGATCAGGCGCCACAAAGAGAGAGCGCTGAGTGGCAAGTGCACACGCCTCAGTGCTGGGTCTAACCACCACAAGATCAGTCATTGCATCACAAGCAATATGAAACTTGCGATTGACCACATCGTGCCCTACAGGTTAGGCTGGATGTACCTCTCTGTGATCTGTACAGACACTCAGGCCTAGGGCCTTTGTGCCAGGATCACCACTCGCGATGCTGCGAGTGGAGCGCCTAGGTGCGGGGCCTGACACCCGATGGACTCCGGAGACTAATGGTCGAAGGCGACCACCGGGCTCACGCGAGTAACCAGGGCCCGAGGGGCTCACCTCAGGCTCAGAGACAGGCACGACCACATCTGGTGAGGACTGAGGCAAAGGGGCAGGTGATGCAATGTGAGGAGATGCGTGTGTGGGAGACACGGGACTGGATGTGACAGTGAGAGCAGGAGTCGAGGCAGGACCACGTGGAGAGGCAGGAGTACTGGTGGACACAGGTACAAAATCATGGGTGCTTGTGGGGTGCGAGGGAATAGAAGTTGGCTGTGGAACAGAGGTCTCTCGGCCGACAGCGATAATCGATGGGTCATCAAGAGTCGGGGACGGAGAAGTGGAGGGGGCCCAAACGGACACATCAGCCGGACGAGAGGTGCTCGTGGACCCAGAATCCTCCATCCGTGGAGAAGCCTCACATGTAGGAACGTGCGTGATGGAAAGCAACATGATTGAGGTTAGATCACGGCAAGTGAGAGACTCGAAGAAGAGCGTGTCACGGGACTCAACAATGCGACGATGGGCGGGGTCCCAAAACCGCCGGGCCTTCGACCGCGAGGAGATGCCTACGAAGGCACACAAGTAGCCCCGCGGTGAGACCTTGACCCTTGCTCGTCCTCGTTGTACCACACAGAAGCCACGGGTCTCTACACACGAGCGAGACGCAAATCGACACGGTGGCCAAACCAAAGCTCATACGGTGTCACGTGGTCCGGAAGGGAACTGTGTAGGAGGTGGTTCCAGACCCACGTCATGTAGGCAAATCCTTCAAAGGCGAAGGACTACGGGAGACCGCACTCAAACCGCATAGCACGAACTGCATCCTCCATGGTGTGGTTCCAGAGCTCAGAGACACCATTTTGCTTGGTAACAGGAGCGGAGACCTCGTTAAAAACGCCGTGCTCAGCAAAGAAACTGTCCATCTCGCCAAGAAACTCACCGCTGTGATCCAAACGGAAGGTATACAATGTGTTCCGAGACTGACACTCAGCCATCACTAGCCAAAGGTGAACCGCAAGAGCGACGTCACTCTTCTGGCGCAGGCTGTAGACCCACCACATGCGGGTGAAGTCATCAGCCAAAGTCAGGACATATCGGCCCTGATCAGACAAAGACTCGACATGAAGAGGACCGAGAAGGTCTAGATGGACCAACTCGAGGGGACGAAGTGCTCGAGAACAAGAGTCAGGGTATGTGCAACGATGCATCTTACCCTAAGCGCAAAACAGGCAATCATTCTTGGGCGGCTTCTCAAAAGAAGCCGCATCAAGACCGAGTGCGGGCTGTATTCAAATGAGCTTTGACACAGTGTCAGAGCCCACATGGCACAGGCAACGATGCAGCAGTCGCTAGTGTGCAGCAGATAGAACACCAATGACAAACACACGCGCAGGAGGAGCGTGTGAGCAAGAAGAAGAAGAAATCTGAGAAACAAATTATAGATCATCCACAACAGAGGCATGAAGGACAACAGTATGAGTATCAATAGTTGTCACAGTTGCGAAGTCTGCAATGTGCTCCACTAAGAGTCCCATCATTATGCAGGCACGCACGGAAAGCAAGTTGATCTCAAGGTCAGGCACAAAAAACACCTCGATAAGATATAAGGGGCTAGACGGATCATCAAAGCACACAACCCCAACACCATGAACCAGCAAGGACTGACCAGAGCCTATGCGAACGGAACGAACAGACGCAACGGGACCAAGAAAAACAACGTCACTATGACGACAGGTCATGTGATGAGGGGCACCAGAATCAATGATCCAAGTGCCACCGGGATCACAACCGGAGGACGCCACTGTACAATGGGCAATGGAACACTTTGCCTTAGATGGGCGCTGAGCAACAGGTGAGGAGGGACGACGAAGGGCACAGAGGTGAGACTCATGAATTCAATTGGTACTGTCAGGTCCGTTATCATCACATGCCAGCTGTGCCTCCCCACGCGAGTCATCATGAGTGACAAGAACAGGCACACAAACAGTCTGTGAACCACCCAGCTGTGACAATACACTCACACCTCCCTGAAAGCGAAGTGCCAAAAGGTGATGGGGCTCCGCGATGGTGCAGTCACACAGGTCCGTGTCACCACTGCTTGCCGGTGGGGAAGTAGGAACCGTTGTAGTGGTGGTCACCGTGCAACCAGAGACTGTGCTGCTCGACACGGCCCGCTACGCGTGTGCAGACTGAATACTGCAAGTGATCCGTGCCCAGGAGAGCGGCTATTGGCACTCGATGTAGCGATGAGCGCCTCCACAGTTGTAGCAATGGACATTACGTCCACTACTACCGCCTGATAACTGCTGCTGCTACGACTGCTGCTGGCCTGAACCACGCTTCTTGCCCTTCTTCCCCTGTGTCACGGGTGTGACACCCTACATCTGAGTCGGGTAGTTGGGGTGGAAGGGGAAGAGGAGGGTCTGCCGGAGGATGGAGTGGACTACAAGAGGGGCATCGGCGGTGACGCGATGAATGTTGCAGCAAGGGGACTCGCCTGATGGGCCATGGCTGCCTCGCGGGCGGAAGTCACCAGGAGGAAAGCTAACACACCCGAGGGAAGAGCTGAAGTGAGGTGGAGAAGGGCTCGAGCACGGCGTCGTTGTACCCCGAGAAGATGTTTGAATGCTCAAGACAAACTCCGATCACGAGCGTGTGAAGCACCCAAAGTCGTGTACCTCCTGAAGTCCCAAGGGGCATGTAGATGCGCATGGCACACCGCCAGTAATTGGCTCTGGGCTCAGCAGGTCCGTGACGCAGGGAGTGAAAGGCGCAAATGTGAGTCGTGCGGGTGGCGTGCGTCTCTGTAGCAAGCAAGGACAGCGCCTAGTCCCAGCCCCCACGTGGATCAGCAACCGCGCCCGTACCGACCTCTTGAAGGAAAGGGCAAAAGTCCACAATTGTCTCATACAACATGGCATAAAGGAGTCCGCGCATTGCCCGAGCCGCTGTCAGCACCTGAGTGGGGTCCGTAACCTGATACGGACTGTGATAGTAGGGCCATACCTCCTCTGGAGTGGCCCAGACCTGGATGAGAGTCTCCCAACAGTCGAAGCCGTCATCGTTGACATAGCGTGGGGGCGGTGTCTCAAAGTCCTTGGGTTGCCGCTCCATGGGGAGAGCAACCACAGGCTGGGAAGGACGAGGGATGGGGAAGACGCCGTGACGAGGACATTCGCCGAGTTATGGGTCAGGCAAGGATCGGATCTCCGGTAATCGGGAACCAAAACGCGTCTGAAGCCGGGGAAGGCACCCTTGAAGCTCGCGAATCTCCTTCTCGTGGGTGTCATCCTCCATGTCTGGCATGTCAGGGTCCTCATCCAAAGGATCGAAAAGTGGTAGGTCCTGTCCAGCTGCTCTCTCAGGTATAGATGCTGACTGCTGTGCAAAAGGTATCGCATTGCCGGCTCCCCTGGATGTCTGCTGTGGGGCCGTGGATTGAGCACGAATATGATTAGTGAGTGCACGAATGGCATCAATCTGCTGCTGCTGGTGACAACGAATCTCATCCTCCTGACAACACAGGTCCGCAATGGCCTGCAAGCGTGGGCTCATGACCCCTGAGGAGGAGGAAGAGGGATCTGGTGGTCCTTTGCCCTTGTCATCGGTCGGAGCCACGTCAACGCTCGGTACCCTACTTAACTTTGATTTCGATACTAACCTTTTTTCCGTGTGTGAAATCCGACGAAAATGGTGGTTCGTCGAATTTAAAACATTTGCATGAATTATTTCAGAACTTTGTTTGGTGAAATCATGGGTGAACTTCACTTTTTGTTGGTTTTGAATTCCATGGAGTGTGTCTTCGTTGCCTATATTTCTATACCACACGTATCACCTGTTCGGCTCCCACACGCGCAAAATTCGCAATGTGTGGTGAACACTGCTGACTGCTGAGGGTGAGGTTGACAGAGTAGCTGTGGCGTGCATGGAGTAGCCCAGACAGGCGTCGGACAAGCCGCTAGTGCGTTAGGGTCGTCGAAGCTGGCGCCGAGCCTACACTGCCGAGCCTACGATGGAGGGCAACACTTCTGTTTAAGTTTTTGAACGGAAGTGTGGGCTCCGTCAACTCGACGAAAGCGATATTGAACGGGACTTTACGATGAATTCAAGGTGCAATCCCTAAACCAAAAAATGAATTATTGATATACCCAAATTGATTACGAAGTGTGAAAAAACAGAATGAAAAAGTTATGCAACTGCTCAGTCGATGAAATCCAAGTTAAGTAGGGTATGGACCGGGACGTCAAACTGATCAGATTAAGGAACTGTCAGCATTTCTCGTGGATTTGCAACGCTGGTAAACAATGATGATTCAGCCAAGCATTTGGCTGTTGGTGCTGACATCATCACTCAATGATGATGTCAGCATGAAGGTTGTCCAAATGGGGGAGAATTTGGAGAGATCATGCACCAAAGGATGCTGAATGAAAGGGCGGTAGTTTCGTGCAATAAAATCTTCAAAAAGACAAAAATGTCAGCGTTTTCTTTTCAGCCCGAAATCCGGAAAAAAATCTAGATCTAAGAGTATTGTTTCATTTCTTGGAGCCTACAGGGCATGAAATGAAGCGGGAGTGGAAGCCATGGATAGGGTTTTGCAAGAGTTTTCTAATGAGCACTTACACGCCAAAAATGGTGGTCAAATGGGGCATTCTCTCACGTCCGGGGAGGGTGGTATGTGCGACCTGAGTGAAGCTTCTCGGTCCCTTCACAGTCCCCTTCTCAACATCTCATGCCTCAACTGCTGTTGGAGGGGGTTGGGAAACCCTTGGCTGCCCCGTGGTGATGGCATGGTGATGCGGTTGCAAGGATGTCTCCACTGCTGCGATATGCTACGGCAGGTCACCGTGGGTTGGTGGGTCCTCCCAGGACCATGGCCATAGCAGTGGCTCTCACTACTGCTCCGACTGCTGTGTCTCTGCTGCGCAACTCAGCAAGGATGCCTCGCCGCTCTGATACCATGAGAAGATGCATAGAAGCTTCCTAGAGACACAGCTGCTGACTGAGCGTCAGTGCCTGGTCAGACGGTAACAACAGTCACAGGTCGTATACGCACGGCAAGGGCCTGGCTAGGAGACACAAGTCAGAGTGTCATAATGCTTTAATAGCATTTGCAGAGAGAAATGACGAATGACAGGTCCATGGCATAAGTACCTGCCGCGGCGCATGGCGGGTGTCGCACGCGACAGCACAAGGTCTGTCCTAAAAACCGGCCCAAAACCACTGTTTTGACCGTAACTCTGCGTAGACATGTCAGAACGCTACGCCGTCTGAACCTAGGCGTGCATGATTACAAGCTTGACGCTACGACTGGTCACATGCATGCATCCAGCATCAAACGGTGGACAAACAATGCAAAGACATGCAAATCAGGCCCATGGCCAGTCCACCGATAAACTCCTATGTGCTGCAGAAAAACTACAGGAGGTCCCAAACAATGTCCAGAGATCTGGGGCAGTTGTTGGTCAGCTCCAAGCTGGTAGTCCGCCACCAGACGATGCACCGGTACCACCTGGGTCCGCATCAGGGATCTGCAGGGGCATGGACACGGCGGAGTGACGACTGTAAATTATACAGGTCGACAGGAACGTCACAAATCACAACACAACCACCTGTGACCATTCCCAGTTCTAGCCTCATGTTTGCTCTGTGAGGCTTGTTACTCAGAAAATCAGCCAACCAGATAATTCCTAGCATTATCCTGTCTGGCAGAATTTCCTAGGTGAGCCCTACCAGGCACCACACAGCCCAAAACTCGAACGTTGTCCGCTTTTACTAAAAACTGGACCATACCAAGATAACCATGTTGTGGTCGCAGTCATGTAGTCAGAATTAGCAAGAAAAATAGCTACGTGGAGTTGCGGCTGCCCAAACTCAGGTGCCGACTGCACTGCTCCCGAGAGCTATCTACGACTACTGGTGATGTGACAGCTTAGAGTTGCTGTCGATGGAGCTCGACATATAAGGGTGTAGCGTTGGAAGCGCGAGGAGGAGGAGAACCACACGCTCGGCTTCACGACGACACGTCTACTCCACCAAATAGCGCACCATTAGCATTAGCGTCCATCCATCCAGTCGTCTGCACGAGCATGTACACCAGCCGAGAGGTCACAGTAGGATTCAGTGAGGTAGTGCACAGACAAAACAACAACACTCTCCCATGATCCAAAGGCATCAATGTACATGAACATGCAGAAGTCATGCTCTGCCATGCTCCTCAGCCCAACACCTAGTACATGAGCGAAAGGAGATGAATCACATGTAGAACATGAACCCATGCAAGTGGAGGAGTCACAACACACACATTCGGGGAAGCAATCCAACGATACTCACTGGCTTCTTGAATGAGGTGTGCTTCGATGCCTTGGTGATGAAGTCAGCCGACTGCTTCATAGTCTCGACCCACATGATGTGAACACTGCCCTCATGCAACCAGAAACGTACATAGTGATACTCAATATTGATGTGCTTTGTGCGTGCATGGTGGATACCGTCATTGTTGGCAATCGTAGCGGCACTCTCGTTGTCACAGTGCAAGGTGATGGACAATACAGACTGACACAACTCACCAAACAAGCAAAGCAGCCACACACTCTCACATGCACCAGCGCCCAAAGCCATGTACACCGCCTTTGCTTTGCTACGTGGGACACACTCTTGCTTTCTGCTATGCCATGACATTATCGTGTCCCCAATGAGAAATTTCCAACCTGTGCAGCTCTTCCCATCTGGTCTCCACGCCCAGTCCCTATCAGTGTAGCCTACGGCCACCACAAATGGCTGAAAATGGAATATGAGGCCTCAGAATGGGATAGAGACCACGTACGCACAGCATCAAGGTGCAGCTGGTGTGGGACCTGTCAGAAGTGGGTGAGGACAAAGGCGATGTTGGCCCGTGTGGTGGTGGCGAGAAACATGAGTGACCCGATGATGAGGAGGAACGTCATGATGTCCATCGTTGCACCCAAGGTGCTGGCGTCAGTAGCCTTCACCTTCGCCTGTCCTTCTAGGGTCATTGGGGTAGAGGTGCTGGGGACAGTGGTTGGGAGATCGGCAAAGCGGTCAATAAGCGTATGAACCTACGCTGTTTGATGTACCTGCATGATGGTGTGCACGAGATCGCTCTCAATCTCCATGCCGAGAGACACCTGCACTAGCCAAAGATCCTTCATCCTGTAGATCACCTTCAATAGCTCCTTCACCTGCTCGACATTGGCAAGGTCGGGAGACGTGATAAGTAGGCCGTCCACGTAGACGAGGATCGCAGTGAAGGGAGTCCTAGGAGGAGTGATGAAGAGTGCTGGGTCTGTAGTGCTGTGGAGAAATCCGCCCTTCAGAAGGGTACTAGTAATCTCCATGTTCCAGCACCGAGGAGACTGCTGACGCCATAAAGGGCCTTTTGCACTTGCCAGACTCGGCCCGTCTCGTCCTCAAACCTAGGGGGCTGGGCCATGCAGAGCTCCTCTTCATCGAGAGCACCATGAACAAAGGCATTGCTCATGTCCATCTAGTAGAGCTCCCAACCATGTTGTGCGACTAGGATGAAGAGTGCGTGGCTGGTGGTGAAACGGCCAACCGGGGCAAAGACCTAGTCGTAGTCAACTCCAGAAACATGGGAGAAGCCCTTGGCGGTGAGCCGGGAATGTTACTCATCCATAGTGCCATCTGGCTTCTACTTTGAATGAAGCACCCACTTTGCCCTATGGCCTTGTAGCCAAGGGGGAGCTCCACAAGCTCGTACACTACATGCTCGTTGATGACGGCGAGCTCCTCCTCATGGACAGCCTCCCATTGGTCTGCATTGGAGGCGGCATGGACCTCTTGTAGGCTTTGTGGGTCAAGTGCCAGTTGGAACGGCCGTACCGTTAGCACACAGGCGGCGCAAAGTCCTATAGGAGCCCAGGACAGAGTGGCAGAGATCGCACGGCAATGCTTCTGGGAGATGAGAGTGTATCCTAGTGCCAAGCCTGGGTGAGTGTCCTGGGCAATGAGGCCAAGGACCTTGATGCCAGGCTCACCGCTCACGACAATGTGAGGAGAGGAAGGTGTGTCGACGGGTGTACTGGTTGTTGGACGACGGGGGGCCCTGGTGCAAGGACCGCGGGGCGGCACCGGCTTATGGGGCTACAGAATGCCACCAAGAGCGCGGGTGTAAACCTGGTGCGCCGGTGTGCCAGTGATGACTAAGGCAGCCCAGCAAGGATGAGGTGGCAAGGCAACGGTAGGCGACGGGACCGATGTCGGGGAACCGCTAGACATGGACGGATCCATGAGGGTGGGTGCATCAAAGGCCGAAAGGGGGTCAACCAAGGGGTCATGCTAGGCTGAGGACTCAGAGGAGGACTCCGACTTCGACGAGTCCGCAACATCGTTGGCAAGGGATCTAGACGGCGAGGTGGACAGCAAGGGACCTGAACGACAAGACGGACGGCGAGGAACGAGCATCCAGGCCATCCCTTGCCGGGGGTGTGGATGCAGGTGGGATGACCTCTGCCTCTTGGAGTTGCGGAGCAACAAGTACCTCCCCCACGAGACGACAGCGACGGAGGCAGAGAGGAGGTAGACCGGACGCAAGGGAGGTCACAAAGAAAGAGGTCCTCAAAGAAAAGGGCATCACAGGACTGAACAATGCCATGCAGGACCGAGTCCAAGAAGTGCCAAGCCTTGGACTGACGCGAGAAACCGATGAAGGTGTAAGACATTCATGAAGGGCAAGCTTGCCATCCTACTGGTCCTTGGCAAGCCAGACATTGTCGATGCACCCCTAGACACAAGTAGGTCGAAGATTGGCACACTGATGTCACCACAATATGTACGGCATGACCTAGAGGGGAAGGGGACCACGGGGTGCCCGGTTCCACACCCAGGTCATGTAGGACATGGCCTCAAAGAAGGAGACTTTGGAATAACTAGACTCGACACGCATGGTGCGAAACACATCAGCCATGGTTTGATTCTAGCAATCGGAGACATCGTTCTGCTACGATGTCGCAGGGGTGGATGTCTCATGACGGACTCCATGACTCCCGAGATAGGCAGTTGTGTCCCCCATGTACTCGCCGTCACGGTCAGACCAAAAACTTCGGAGGGTGTGGCCGCACTCGCGCTCGGGAGTGAGGTACCAGGCACCGATGGCGGAGGCCACGTCGCTCTTCTGGAAAATGACCCAATAGTAGCACGCGTAATCATCCGTGAAGTTCAGTACATACTGGCCACCCTCAACAACAGACGCGACTGGGAGACGGCTCATTAGGTCCGAGTGTACGAGCTTTAGAGGGTACGTGGCACGAGAAGAGGACACGTGGTAGGAGGCTCGGTGCATCTTGCCCTGGACGTAGTCGGTGCACTCGGTGTGGCAAGGCCACTAGAAGGTGGAGGGATCATGTCTGAGCACGTGCTGAGTGTGGAGCATGTTATCGACAGCATTAGAGTGTACATGGCAAAGGCGGCGGTGGAGGAGGTGCACGTGCTGGAGGGAAAGATCACTGGTAAAAAACACATGTACAGTGTTAGACAAGAGAGGGGACATGGATGAAGGAAGTTGAGTGACGTGCTTGAGGTTGTGATGGCAGACAGCACCGAACATGACCTGACCGGACGGGCAAAGGGAGACACTGCAAATTCCACAAGAGTGACGGGCATCCATTCTCATGAGGTCGAGAGCCGTGACAGACAGGAGGTTGAGTTCCAAACCAGGCACATATAACACATTGGTCACAAAGACGTCACCAGACGGGCCACAAAAATGAACGACGCCAACACCACGGACAAGCAAGATGTGCCCGGCCCCCGTCCATACACTATGAACATTGCCAACGAGACCAAGCATGCTAAACGCCAACCGACGGGATGTCATGTGAAGCGTGGCACCGGAGTCAATGATCCAGGTGCCATCGGGGGCATGAACCGAGGCCGTGACATTACAATGAGCGACGAAATAACACACGGGAAGGGAGATGGACGTCGCAAGATGAGCAGACAAGACAGATGCAAAGCGATCATGCCAATCATCCAACCATGCGACACCATCCAAAGCCAGCTCTAAAGGGAAACATGAGGCTTCCCCTAGGTCCCCTCGGAGGTCGGTCTCTGTCTGGCAATGGGAAACCTCTCGGATAGCAGTCACACAACTCGCACCTCTTTGGGGAGGAGGCGTGATGCCGATCTGCGTGGTAATGAAACTCTGCAGCTGGCGGAACCGAGCGCCGGAGTCGACGGGCGCCACGGAATGCGGGTCACAGCTCCAGACGGGGGATACAAGCTCCATTGGGATGGAGGCTATGGGTAGTATACCGGCTGCGACCGCGCGTACTGTGGCTGTTGCGGCGGTGGCGCATATGGATGTGGCTGAGGCGGAACACACTATTGTTGCTGCTGCTGACGGAGAAGGGACGAAGAAAGCTGCGGTCGAGGTTGAGAAGTCGGCTGCGGGGTGGAATAGGTGGTGGCCACAGTGGTGCTAGGGGAGAAGGGAGCAGCAGTGGCAACGGAGGTGCCAAAGTGGCGCACACACTGATGGCGCATGGCGGCGACAATGCGGGCCTCGTCAGTAGGGATGGGGCATGTGTACCATCCGTGCCCCATCTGGCCGCAGTTATGGCACATCAGGGTACTGCCACCGGAAGAAGACTGGTGCCCCTTTCCCTTGCCCTTCCCCCCCTTCTTTCCCTTCTTGCCCTTGGTGCTGCCGAAGAAGGAAGTGCCAAGGGAAGGGGTGGAGGAGCAGCCAGAGATGGTAGCTACGATCGTGGAAGAGCCACTACACTGAAGCTGTGTCCTGTGCGCTTTTTCCACGCTGAGGAATACGTTGTACGCCCAGGTCATCAAAGTGCCCAGGGCCGCCAGCGCCTCGAGGATGGGTAGGCTGTAGGTAAAAAATGAATCTGCAAACTCAAGAGTGGCACCATTCTTGATGGTGAGGAGGGCAGAAAACAGGGTACACGCGGCTTTCTTTAGCCGGCACAGGATATCCTGTGCCCGTCGCCAGTAGGTGGTGAAGGACTCGGACTCCCTCATGTGAAGGGAGTTGAATTCCTTCACGAGACGGCTGACAGCTGCCTGGCCGGAGGCGCAAGACCGTCATGTCAGCGTGTCCCAATCCCGCCGGGGTTCAGCGCTGGTGTCGTCTGCGGTGTCACCAAGGAACAGCTCCAAAGCAGTGCAGTCAGCATTGGGAGCAGCGAGGATGAGTACGCGGACGGCACGGCCTGCCTCAAGCGCCTTCTTCGGGATGGTGTCGTCATGCGGAAGAGTGTAATACGGCCATAGGCCCTCCCCCTGTGTCCAGATACGATAGAGCAATTCCTAAGACGGGAACTGCTCATCTATGATGAGGACAGGATGAGGGGACTCAAAGTCCTTGCGCCAAGAGGGGCTGGCCGCTCTAGCACCTACGACGCTAGTAACCATCTTCTGCTCTTGCTGCACCTGCTACTACGTTGTTCTCTACGCTGCCGCAGTCAGAGCAAGACCAGGCTATCCGAGGAGGACAGTCTGGCTAGTGCTGGTTGTGGCAAGCATCTAGCGCATCAAATCGACCTAGCGCTGATGTACCTAGCACTGCAGATCCGCTATGGGTCTCCTCCTCGTCCGTGCGGCTTCTAGGAAGGTGTGAGGATGGGGTAGTAGTTACAAACGGTGTTCCTGCCTCCTTCCTCTCCCTCTTGGGTGTCTGTTGCTGTCGCTACTTCTGCTCCTTGCTGTTGCAACTGTGTCTGACGCTGCTACTGTTGCTCCTACTACGTCTCTGCTGCTCTTGCCGGCGCTGTTGGTACCACTGTTGCTGCTGCGGGTGATTCACACCTCTGGTTGACGTCACCATGTGCGTCATTGATAGCAGGTTTCCTTACGTTCCTTTGCTGGCCGCTGAACTCCCTGCGTCAAACGTGGGGTTTACAGCTGCAATAAAAAATCCGGCAGCATTTCCCCTGGCCCAGTGGCCGTGGAAAAAACTCTGACGCCGCAACCAGGCAGGTCAGTGCTGCCGGAAAAAATCCAGTAGCATTTCCCCTGCACTGGCGCGCATGGAAGGTCCGCCGGCGCAGTCAGGAACCTGTACGCCACTGCTGCTGCTGTTGCGTCTGCCACATTACGGCTCTGATACCAAAAAGGAACTAGCTAGTACGCACGTTGGGACAGTGGCATTGTTGATGCAGCATGCAGGAACCCACGCTCGTAGCTTAGCCTGCCCCCTTAGTCTGCTGCACTAGAGTTTAACGCTATGGGCTCTAGTTAGTTACTTAAAAGTGCGCACTCCACAGTTAGCGCCAGAAAGCAGCTGGAATGAAGCAATGACTGATTAGGAATAGAGAATGAGCAACCAACTAGGACCCCTCCAAGTTCTAGCCTCATCTCAGCTCTGTGAGGTTTGGTACTCAGAAAATCAGCCAACCAAAAAATTCCTAGCATTATCCTGTCTGGAAGAATTGCCTGGGTGAGCCCTTCCAGACACCAGACAGCCCAAAACCCGGATGTTGTCCGTTTTTCCTAAAACCTTGACCATACCAAAAGAACCACGATGCTAACGCAGTCGTGCAGACAGAATTAGCAAGCCAAATAGCTACGTGGAGTCACGCCTGTCCAAACTCGGGTGCCGACTGCACTGCTCCAGAGAGCTATCTAGATTATTGGTGACGTGACAGCTAAGAGTTGCTGCTGATGGAGCTGGTCATGGAAGGGTGTAGTGTCAGAAGCACGAGGAGGAGGAAAACCACACGCTCGGCCTTACGAAAACACGTCCACTCCACCAAACAGCGCCCCGTTAGCATAAGCATCCACTCAGTCAGTCGTCTGCACCAGCATGTAGACGAGCTGAGAGGTCACAGTAGGAGTCAGTGAGGTAGTGCACAGACAAAACAACAACACTATGATCTCTAAGAGCTCTGTACGAGGCTAGAAGGGGGTCATGTGAGGGCAAGGAATAGAACTTGGTCAGACCAATTGCAGTTGCCTCAGAACTATGGCCAGAGAGAAACAAGAATTCGAGGATAACTTGTGCCTTGATGGTCTGTTCTTGTATTTGTAGTAATTATACTGAACACGTAAAAGTGTGATATGTGGGAAGAGGAAAGCATGGGGAGACCCCCATGCTAGACGTGCCATGGCTGAAATCTCGTGTTGCTTAGTAGGATTCAGAGCAGGTTACCAGTGGGCCTAGGAGAGAACGAGATAAGGGCAAGGCCAGTGAGCAAACCTCTCAAACGTGCACAATGCACGCAGAGAGCCTATGGCCACCTGTGGGTCGAGTCCAACCTCTCAATATCAACTGAGGGCGGCTAATCACCATAACACGTAGTTTTACCTGGCAAGGTGGCCCCTTGAGGATCAGCACCTGGCTAGAAGAATGTATCTCACTTTGGAACCCACATGCAAAATGGAGATAGCCCAAGCATCCTGAAGTTTCAAAGACCTAGAGCTCCCCACGAGCAATACCAGAAGTGATAAATCATGAGAGATAGGTTTTATGGCCATGGGCCACATCCTCAAGATGTGTCCATGGGCCACATTTGTTGAAAAAATGCATGGGCATCACCACCTGTGATTCCCATCTTGTGGGACAGAGCTCAAACACAGTTACAACACTCACTCTCAGGTACTGGTGTGAGATGAGGGCATGTGGTGCAAGACAAGAGGGCATGTGGTGCAAGACAAGAGGGCATGTGGTGCACGACAAGAGGTCATGTGGTGCAAGACAAGAGGGCATGTGGTGCAAGACAAGAGGTCATGTGGTGCAAGACAAGAGGGCATGTGGTGCTAGACAAGAGGGCATGTGGTGCAAGACAAGAGGGCATGTGGTGCAAGACAAGAGGGCATGTGGTGCAAGACAAGAGGGCAT